>JANIIK010000536.1:97500-107500 GCA_027704905.1 Muraenolepis orangiensis | reverse complement strand
GACCTGTTCCCAGGCCGCTGGGTACCACCCCATCACTGAGGGCGGAGCCGGAGGTGGTGTTGGTCGGGGCGTTGTGGGGAGCCAGGCTGGGCAGGAACAGACACCTGGAGACCAACGAGAAGAGATACGACCAATGAGAAGAGAGCAGGAGGAGACAACCAATGAGAATACACCAGGAGGAGACACGACCAATGACAATAGAGCAGGAGGAGACACCCAATGAGAATATACCAGGGGGAGACACGACCAATGACAATAGAGCAGGAGGAGACACCCAATGAGAATATACCAGGGGGAGACACGACCAATGACAATAGAGCAGGAGGAGACACCCAATGAGAATATACCAGGAGACACGACCAATGAGAATATACCAGGGGGAGACACGACCAAGGAGAATACACCAGGGGGAGACAACCAATGAGAATATACCAGGGGGAGATACGACCAATGAGAATATACCAGGAGACACAACCAATGAGAATAGAGCAGGGGAATATACCAGGAGACACGACCAATGAGAATACACCAGGAGGAGACAACCAATGAGAATACACCAGGAGGAGACAACCAATGAGAATACACCAGGAGGAGACAACTAATGAGAATACACCAGGAGGAGACAACCAATGAGAATACACCAGTAGGAGACACGACCAATGAGAATACACCAGGAGGAGACATGACCAATGAGAATACACCAGGAGGAGACACGACCAATGAGAATACACCAGGAGGAGACACGGACCAATGACAATACACCAGGAGGAGACATGACCAATGACAATACACCAGGAGGAGACATGACCAATGACAATACACCAGGAGGAGACATGACCAATGAGAATACACCAGGAGGAGACACGACCAATGAGAATACACCAGGAGGAGACATGACCAATGAGAATACACCAGGAGGAGACACGACCAATGAGAATAGAGCAGGAAGAGATTTAATAGTGTCAGTGTCAGAGAAGTGGACCCGTTTACCTAACCTGACTCACCGATGAATTAACCCATGCAGAAAAATGAATGAATGGACCATGAATAAATTGATAACTAGAGGGTCCTCAGTAGAGCGCATTCCTCCGCCACACCAAAAAGTACCCTGGATCCGGATTCAGATCCAGATCTGCGCTAAATCGAATCAACTGTTCCTTGGCCCATAAGTAATAACATTACATAACAGTCATTTAGCAGACACTTTTATCCAAAGCGACTTACAATAGTGCGCTCACCAAAGGAAGGTAAGAAAACAACTCGTCACCAGAAGTCAAAAGTGCCTTCCTTAAATAACTTTTTGAGTTCTCTTGCTTACAGACAGACAAACGGATAAACAGACAGAGAGACAAACAAACAAAGACAAACAGAAAGAATAGAGAGACAGATAAGACAGACAGGCAGGTAGACAAGATAGACAGACAGACAGACAAGACAGACAGACAGGGAAAACATAACGTCCTCCCATCTTGGATGGCGGAGGTAATGAAAGCGTGACTGATCAGTTTAACGGAGGAATGAGCCGATAGATAGACAAGAGCGAGGCTGACCCAAAGCCCTCCAGCGACGTGTCAAACTCCACGAAGGCCGGCGTGACGGCGGAGCCGTGCAGCCGGATGTCGTGAGGCGTGGTCATGGACACCAGACACTTGACCCGGGTCAGGGGCACCGTGCTGTCCTCACTGGAGCGCACCAGGCTGCGGCTGATCCGGTACTGACTGCTATCCTCGCCCGGCGTGGTGAACACGCTGTCAGGCCCGAAGCCCTCCATCGACGTGGTCATGCTGCCTGTGGACAGAGACAAGAGCATTATGACAAGAGCATTATGACAGGGATCAAACCATCATGACAGGAGCATTATCACAGAGATCAAACCATCATGACAAGAGCATTATCACAGAGATCAAACCATCATGACAGGAGCATTATCACAGGGATCAAACCATCATGACAGGAGCATTATGACAGGGATCAAACCATCATGACAGGGATCAAACCATCATGACAGGAGCATTATCACAGGGATCAAACCATGACAAGAGCATTATGACAGGGATCAAACCATCATGACAGGAGCATTATCACAGAGATCAAACCATCATGACAAGAGCATTATCACAGGTCTTAAACCATCATGACAAGAGCATTATGACAGGGATCAAACCATCATGACAGGAGCATTATCACAGGTCTTAAATTAAACTTGACTTGAGGTCTTAAACCATCATGACAAGAGCATTATCACAGGTCTTAAACCATCATGACAAGAGCATTATCACAGGTCTTAAACCATCATGACAAGAGCATTATCACAGGTCTTAAACCATCATGACAAGAGCATTATCACAGGTCTTAAACCATCATGACAAGAGCATTATCACAGGTCTTAAACCATCATGACAAGAGCATTATCACAGGTCTTAAACCATCATGACAAGAGCATTATCACAGGTCTTAAACCAGTATAACAAGAGCATTATCACAGGTCTTAAACCAGTATAACAAGAGCATTATCACAGGTCTTAAACCATCATGACAAGAGCATTATCACAGGTCTTAAACCAGTATAACAAGAGCATTATCACAGGTCTTAAACCAGTATAACAAGAGCATTATCACAGGTCTTAAACCATCATGACAAGAGCATTATCACAGGTCTTAAACCAGTATAACAAGAGCATTATCACAGGTCTTAAACCATCATGACAAGAGCATTATCACAGGTCTTAAAACAGTATAACAAGAGCATTAGGACAAGGCGCAATGCATTACCACAGGGCTCAAAGTATGATCATACAGTAGGTCTTAAGGCTCAGGCTCATGAGGCTCAGATGCGTTGTGTTATGCTAAATGTAACATTCACTGCTTCCACATAAACAACATGTTTCATAAACAACAGCTATAGTTGTGATTAGTAGAACAGAGCCTGTATTAATGCTCTAGTTGATCAGTAGAACAGAGCCTGTATTAATGCTCTAGTTGATCAGTAGAACAGAGCCTGTATTAATGCTCTAGTTGATCAGTAGAACAGAGCCTGTATTAATGCTCTAGTTGATCAGTAGAACAGAGCCTGTATTAATGCTCTAGTTCATCAGTAGAACAGAGCCTGTATTAATGCTCTAGTTGATCAGTAGAACAGAGCCTGAATTAATGCTGTAGTTGATCAGTAGAACAGAGCCTGTATTAATGCTCTAGTTGATCAGTAGAACAGAGCCTGTATTAATGCTCTAGTTGATCAGTAGAACAGAGCCTGTATTAATTCTCTAGTTGATCAGTAGAACAGAGCCTGTATTAATGCTCTAGTTGATCAGTAGAACAGAGCCTGTATTAATGCTCTAGTTGATCAGTAGAACAGAGCCTGTATTAATGCTCTAGTTGATCAGTAGAACAGAGCCTGTATTAATGCTCTAGTTGATCAGTAGAACAGAGCCTGTATTAATGCTCTAGTTGATCAGTAGAACAGAGCCTGTATTAATTCTCTAGTTGATCAGTAGAACAGAGACTGTATTAATGCTCTAGTTGATCAGTAGAACAGAGCCTGTATTAATGCTCTAGTTGATCAGTAGAACAGAGCCTGTATTAATGCTGTAGTTGATCAGTAGAACAGAGCCTGTATTAATGCTCTAGTTGTGATTAGTAGAACAGAGCCTGTATTAATTCTCTAGTTGATCAGTAGAACAGAGCCTGTATTAATGCTCTAGTTGATCAGTAGAACAGAGCCTGTATTAATGCTCTAGTTGATCAGTAGAACAGAGCCTGTATTAATGCTCTAGTTGATCAGTAGAACAGAGCCTGTATTAATGCTCTAGTTGATCAGTAGAACAGAGCCTGTATTAATGCTCTAGTTGATCAGTAGAACAGAGCCTGTATTAATTCTCTAGTTCACATGTGTCAAACTCAAGGCCCGCGGGCCACATCCGGCCCGTGAATGAATTATCTTTGGCCCGCATGACAAAATCTATTTACTATTAGAGCTGGCCCGCTGGTATATCATACGCGCCACCATAATACTACAAATCCCATAATGCACTGCCCGTGCGTCGGCACGTCAATCACAGGCCCGCGTCAATCACAAGCGCCCCCACTCGTTCATCAGCACTTCTGTCAACTTTCATCCCTCTCCCCACAAAATGGCTAAACGAAAGGTGGACTTTGAAAACAGGGGTTTTCAAGACAGGTGGGAGGCACAGTACATGTTCGCTGATGTAAAGGGCAAAGCTGTGTGTCTTCTGTGCGGAGACAGTGTGGCTGTAATGAAAGAATACAACATAAAAAGACACTATGAAACGAAGCACCACGACAAATACAAGCATCTGGACACGACACAAAGGCTACAGAAGGTAGAAGAATTAAAAAGAAGTCTGGTGTCACAGCAGGCTATGTTCACTAAAGCCAAATCACAAAGCGAGGCTGCTGTTAAGGCCAGTTTTATTGTGGCAGCAGAGATTGCAAAATCATCCCGGCCCTTTACCGAGGGGGAATTTGTCAAAAACTGCATGATTAAAGTTTGCGACACCGTGTGCCCAGAAAAAAGGCAAGCATTTTTAAATGTGAGCCTGAGCCGAAACACCGTTGCTGACCGTGTTCGCCACCTTGCTGCCAATCTCCAACAACAGCTTGTGGGAAAGGGAAAAGCTTTCATCGCGTACTCCCTTGCTGTGGATGAGAGCACCGACACTTCTGATACTGCCCAGCTGTCAATTTTCATCCGTGGAGTGGACTCAAGCCTGTGCGTAACAGAAGAGTTTTTTGGATTACGCTCAATGCATGGCACAACTACGGGGAAAGATCTCTTTGAAGAGGTGTCCAGATGTGTAGATAAAATGGGGCTGCCGTGGGATAAACTTGTTGGACTGACAACAGATGGAGCGCCTGCGATGTGCGGTCAAAAGAGTGGATTGGTGGGGAGGATCCGAGAAAAGATGCAGGATGAAAACGTCACAAGTGAGCTGACAGCTTATCACTGCATCATACACCAGGAATCGTTGTGTGGCAAAGCCTTGAAAATGGAACATGTAATGAGCATCATAACACGAGCGGTTAACTTTATCAGAGCCAGAGGTTTAAATCACCGCCAGTTCAAGTCTTTTCTGGCGGAGTTAAATTGGGACTATGGTGACTTGCCCTATCACACAGAGGTGCGATGGCTAAGCCAGGGAAAGGTGCTGGAAAGATTTTTCGAGTTGCGTGAGGAGATCTGTGAGTTCATGGAAAGCAAAGGGAAAGACACAGTAGTAGAAGTAGCGTTTCTGTGTGACATCACAAGCCACCTGAATGCGCTAAACCTGCAGCTTCAGGGGCGGGGCCGTGTCATCACTGACATGTACGCTACAGTGAGGGCTTTTAAAACCAAGCTGCGCCTGTGGGAGACGCAGATTCTTCAGGAAAACTTGAGCCATTTCCCGCACTGCCAAACAATGAAAGAGCAGGTCGCTGCCGCTGTTTTCCCAACTAGACAGTTTACTGAAAAACTCGGCATACTTGGTGCTGACTTCACACGGCGATTTGCCGATTTTGAAGCCCAAAAAAGCAGGTTTGAACTGCTCAGTAATCCATTTGCAGCTGACGTGGAAAGCGCACCATCAAACCTGCAAATGGAGCTGATCGAGCTCCAATGTAGTGACACACTGAAGGCAAAATATGAGTCTGTGGGCGCTGCAGAGTTTCCACGTTTCATCCCCGACACAATGCCCCATCTACGCTCCCAGGCTGCTCAAACGCTCTCTATGTTTGGCAGCACATACTTGTGTGAACAGCTGTTCTCTTTGATGAAGATAAACAAAACTTCACGCAGGACTCGTCTTTCTGATGAACACCTTCACTCAATCCTGAGGATTTCCTCAGCTCAGAGCCTGACCCCAGACATTGATGAACTTGTAACCAAGATAAGACACCAAGTACAAGACAGACAAGTGAGCATCACAGAGCAGCAAACGGTGCTTTGACACAGTTTCAGTTTTTAATGCAGTTTAATATTTGCATTTTGTTCTCTTGCTACTACAGGACATTTGATTTTTCTTTGAAGTAAATTACTTCTGGCTGTTTGCCTGTAGAAAATGTTTTTTTTATTTATTTATAATTTTTCTTTCATTTATTTCATAATTAATGTTGTTTTATAGGCAATAATCTATAGGCCTTGTTAGTTCCAGGTTCAATATGTGCAATAAGGTTGTTTCAATAAGTTTTCAATAAACGTTGAACCCGTCCGGCCCTTGACTTGTAGCAATTTCTTAATTTCGGCCCACTGTGTATTTGAGTTTGACACCCCTGCTCTAGTTGATCAGTAGAACAGAGCCTGTATTAATGCTCTAGTTGTGATTAGTAGAACAGAGCCTGTATTAATGCTCTAGTTGATCAGTAGAACAGAGCCTGTATTAATGCTGTAGTTGATCAGTAGAACAGAGCCTGTATTAATGCTCTAGTTGATCAGTAGAACAGAGACTGTATTAATGCTCTAGTTGATCAGTAGAACAGAGCCTGTATTAATGCTCTAGTTGATCAGTAGAACAGAGCCTGTATTAATGCTCTAGTTGATCAGTATAACAGAGACTGTATTAATTCTCTAGTTCATCAGTAGAACAGAGCCTGTATTAATGCTCTAGTTGATCAGTAGAACAGAGCCTGTATTAATGCTGTAGTTGATCAGTAGAACAGAGACTGTATTAATGCTCTAGTTGATCAGTAGAACAGAGCCTGTATTAATGCTCTAGTTAATCAGTAGAACAGAGCCTGTATTAATGCTCTAGTTGTGATTAGTAGAACAGAGCCTGAAGTAATGCTCATAGTTGATCAGTAGAGCCTGTATTAATGCTCTAGTTCAGTGGTTCCCAACCTGGGGGGCGCGCCCCCCTTGGGGGGGCGCCAAAGATCGCAGGGGGGGCGCCAGGCCTCAGATGATTTGAGGCCTAATATCATATTTGGATTTTTAATTTTTTTATTTTATTTTTTTAATTTTTTTTTTACATATAATTGTAACGCAATACATGATTGTCGCTAAAAGCCTTGTCTCTACATTACAATAAAATATAGAAATTTATTGATTAATTAATTTTAATAAAAATTCTACAAATTAATCTGATACTCCTCCGATTCGCGCCAACATTGACGTTACTGTGTCAGCTTCCGTGGTAGTAACAGTTTGCTGTGCTTGCTAGCTAGCGACCAACTTCATAAGGTGAATATTTTGTCTAAAAATGTCTGAAAAACGTAAAGGATGACAGCTCATCTGCAATCAAAAAGAAAATGAGGACCTACCTAGAGAGCTATCTTAACTTAGGTTTCATGGAGGGAACGGACAAAACCCGCCCAGAGTGTGTGATATGCAGAGAGAAGCTAGCCAACGACAGCATGAAACCCTGCAAAATGAAGAGACACCAACAGACCATGCACCCAGAAACGGTCGGGCGTGATCGGGACTTTTTCATAAAGAAACAACAGTTTGTTAGGGCTGGCAGCGATGTACAGAAGGCCACCGAGGCCTCTTTTGAATGTGCACTTTTAAAAGCAAAGGCAAAGTCCGGGGGGGGGGGGGGGGGGGGGCGCAAATTCCAACAGGAGTCATTTGGGGGGGCTCTGGGTGAAAAAGGTTGGGAACCCCTGCTCTAGTTGATCAGTAGAACAGAGCCTGAAGTAAAGCTCATAGTTGATCAGTAGAGCCTGTATTCATACTCTAGTTGCTCTTACTTCTCATCTCAGCATCGTAGCTCAGAGAGCTTGGCTTGTGGACCCGGTACTGTTTCAACAGCTTCTTGTCCCATGCCCCGCAGTTCAGAGGGTTCCCCAGCCGCAAGAACTCCCTGCAGGTTAGAGGTAACAGTAGGAAGAGAGTTCAGAGGTCATACATACAGTACTAGTAGTGTGTGTGTGTGTGTGTGTACCCGAGGGCCATAATAAAAATGAGATATTGGATTTGAATCCTTAGTTGCTGTATATCCATGTGTGTTACACCTACCTCAGGGCCATGGGCAGCAGGGCCTGAGAGGCCAGCCTCTCGAAGGTCCTCTGGAGAGGGGGGTGCAGCGGGTGGTCCTCGTCCCCCAGCGCGTGGCCACAGCGCTGCAGTAGCCGCTGGTGGAGGCCGGCCTCACACAGAACCTGCTGGTTCCTCTCACTGTGCACCAGGGCCTGCAGCAGGTTGGACACGGCCAGCTGCAGGTCCAGGGCGTGCTGTGGGAGAGAGAGAGGTCAGCCTACATGACACTTGATCCACCTGGATCCACATGGAGACCTGCACACGTTTTGCAGGTCATGGTTCTACAAGAAGATGGGCAGTCCTCCTGGAGGTTGGCATCAACTTATAGCCGAGGAGGGAACAACAGGCACAGTTCTGTCTGACACCAGACACGACAATGAAACAAGGCACCTCAGAACAGGGCGATCAGAACCGTGTACTTTCAGCATTGCATTAGAATGTTTTTTCACATGGATGTATTGCTTCCTTCCTTCCTTTTCACTAAAGAAGACTCCGAGAACTGAGAAGTGAAGTGAAGAGAAGATAAAAGATGCAATGGGTACTCCACTCATCCCTTAGGGATACGGTCTAGCTTAAGAGAAAAATAAACACTACAACAAATAAACAACCAGGAGATGCAGGATGTGGACAGGATGGGATTCTTCTGCATGGGAGAACACTACAATGTGGTTCATCTGTTGATCACTCCACTCTCGCCGAGCTTGGAATCGCTGGAACTGCGTTATCCTGGTTCACCTCCTACCTTGCAGATCGGACTTATCAGGTCACATGGAACGGTTCCCTGTCCAAACCCTGCACCCTGGACACCGGAGTTCCTCAAGGCTCAGTATTGGGACCCCTTCTGTTTTCTCTTTACACTAAATCACTAGGCTCTGTAATCGCATCTCATGGCTTCTCCTATCACTGCTATGCAGATGACACTCAACTGTTTCTCTCCTTTCCCCCCTCAGAAACCCAAATAGCAACACGCATCTCGAAATGCCTGGCCGACATCAGCAGATGGACAGCCGCCAACCACCTGAAGCTCAACCTTGACAAGACTGAGCTCCTCTTCATACCGGGGAAAGACTGCCCTCAGATGGACCTACTGGTCACCATCGAGAACACCCAAGTCTCCCCCTCAACCACAACAAGAGACCTTGGTGTGGTGGTAGATGACCAGCTGTCCTGCAATGCCAACGTCACCGCGGTGGCCCGATCTTGCAGAATTGCCCTCTACAACATCCGCAGGATCCGGCCCTTCCTCACACGTGAAGCGGCGCAGATCCTGGTCCAAGCACTCGTCATCACCCGCCTCGACTACTGCAACTCTCTCCTGGCGGGACTCCCCGCCTCTGCAACCAAGCCCCTCCAACGCATCCATAACGCAGCAGCACGCCTGGTATTCAACCTACCGAAATTCTCCCACGTGACCCCTCTCTTCCGCGATCTCCACTGGCTTCCGGTAAATGCTCGCATCAAATTCAAGACTCTGGTGCTGACCTTTAGGGCAGTCAATGGAACTGCCCCGGCCTACCTCCAGGCGTTGGTCAAACCCTACATCCCAGCCAGAGCGCTCCGCTCAACTTCTGCCAGGCGACTTGTTCGACCTTCACTAAGGTCAACCAAACATCGCTCGTCCAAGACCCAGCTCTTCACAGCTCTGGCCCCACAGTGGTGGAATGAACTCCCGTCTCATGTCAGGACGGCAGAGTCCCTCGCCAGCTTCCGCAAGAGACTCAAGACCCACCTGTTCAAAGTCCACCTGGACTCTCCTTTGTGAAACCCCTAAACTTGCTTAAGTCCTGACATTAATAGCTCTTAGCATGTTGTATATGTTAGCAAGAGTATGTCCTTAATGTTGTTAACACGCTCTTATCACAGCTACTTAAGCAGGTGACCTAGCAGTACGAAATTGTGTTATTCATCTTGTCAATATGAATACTTGTGAACTGCTGTATTTATATGTTTGCGTACCCCAGTGTTATGCTATTGTCTGCTTCAACTAATGTACACCTTGTAAGTCGCTTTGGATAAAAGCGTCTGCCA
>JANIIK010000536.1:0-92500 GCA_027704905.1 Muraenolepis orangiensis | reverse complement strand
AGACGCATGAAGGCCTATACATGTCTGAGGAGGAGAGCAGACAGACGCATGAAGGCCTATACATGTCTGAGGAGGAGAGCAGACAGACGCATGAAGGCCTATACATGTCTGAGGAGGAGGCAGACAGACGCATGAAGGCCTATACATGTCTGAGGAGGAGAGCAGACAGACGCATGAAGGCCTATACATGTCTGAGGAGGAGAGCAGACAGACGCATGAAGGCCTATACATGTCTGAGGAGGAGAGCAGACAGACGCATGAAGGCCTATACATGTCTGAGGAGGAGGCAGACAGACGCATGAAGGCCTATACATGTACTGTAGTCCCCTGGATCGGGATTAAGATCTACGCCAAAATAGATTAAACTGTTCCTAAGCCCATAAGTAAAGGCCAATTCCTTACAGAACTATACAACTATATCTATATAACTAGAGTTATCTTGCCAACAGACAGAAAGGCAGGACGGCAGGCAGATAGACTCCTCCCACCTTCAAGGGCGGAGATGATAAGGAGGTGTGTTCCAGTTATTGAAAAAAGAGTTTGTTTATTTTTGGTTTTCCATCAACCACAGATGTTGGGGTGGCATTATGGTAGTATGATGGTGGTGTAGGGTTTGTAGTTAGCCAATGGTCTTCAACCATAACCTTTTGAAAGGGGGAAGAACACATTTAAATGTCCCTAGAAACAGGAAGTAGAGAACACACCCACTTCCTGTTCATCTTGGACAGGGCCACAGTAAATCATGCTGTTGTGGCAGTGAATATAAAACACTGTGTGTGTGTGTTGGTGTGTGTGTTGGTGTGTTGGTGTGTGTGTGTGTGTGTGTGTGTGTGTGTGTACCCTCAGGATGTCAGCCTTCAGCTCCATCTCGGTGCAGGGTGCGGAGGTCATGAGGCCCAGCAGGGTCCCCATGTCGTCGTCCCCACTGGGAGAGACCACCAGCTGCTGGATGATGAGCAAAGCCTGCTCCCTGCACTGGCGGTACCGGATGATGTTGTGGACACAGCGGGCACCTCCGAACTCTCTGAACAGACCTGGAGACAGAGACAGTTAGAGCCCTACACTACCTGGAGAGAGAGACCATTAGAGCCCTAAACTACCTGAAGAGACCATTAGAGCCCTAAACTACCTGAAGAGAGACACCATTAGAGCCCTAAACTACCTGAAGAGAGACACCATTAGAGCCCTAAACTACCTGGAGAGACTATTACAGCCCTCAACTTCCTGGAGAGAGACAGTTAGAGCCCTAAACTACCTGGAGAGAGACAGTTCGAGCCATTAACTACCTGGAGAGAGAGACAGTTAATCCCTAAACTACCTGGAGAGAGAGACAGTGAGAGCCCTTAACTACCTGGGGAGAGAGACCATTAGAGCCCTAAACTACCTGGAATTACAGACAGAGCCCTAAACTACATGGAGAGAGACAGTAGAGCCCTAAACTACCTGAAGAGAGACAGTTAGAGCCCTAAACTACCTGGAGAGAGAGACCATTAGAGCCCTAAACTACCTGGAGAAAGAGAGACATTTAGAGACCTAAACTACCTGGAAATACAGAGTTAGAGCCCTAAACTACCTAGAGAGAGACAGTAAGTGAGCTCTAAAGTACCTGGAGATAGAGACCGTTGGAGCCCTAAATTACCTGGAGAGACAGTAAGATCCCTAAACTTCCTGGAGATAGAGACCGTTGGATCCAACAAACTACGAGAAGATATATAGTTAGACAGTGTGTGAGTGAGTACCTGCGTTGATATTGGAGCCTTGCAGCAGCACTGTCAGAGTCTCCATCACAAGCCAGGCCAGCTGTTTCTGCTCCTCCACCACTGAACTACTCCTACTGTCACCTGGAGACACAAAATATGTGAATAATAGAATAGAAACTAGAAATATGCATTTTCATCCAACCCCCCCATTTCCCTTCCACTTCTCCAGGCGGGTGCAGGGGGGCAGAGCAGGAGATAGGTGTTCCCAGGCCAGCAGGGAGATATAATTCCTCCAAGGTTCCCCTTCAATAGCCCAAGATACTTGAACTTCTCCATTTGGGATAGTCCCCCCCCCCCCTAAAGAGGGCATGCCATCCTTTCAGGAGAGAACCATGGCCTAATCCTCGCTGCATAAGGTCCTCATGCCAGGTATAAAAAAGGACATAATCTGAGAACAACAGCGATGCCACCTTCTACTCATCTTCTCATTCACTCATCCACTGATTATCCTCTCATTACACCACCACTCACCAGAGCGGTGACCCACCCCAGCGTTGGCGCCCCCTACCGTGCTGGTTGTTGTGCAGGTTGTGCTGGGTGGCAGTGTTGGGCTGCACCGCCGGGTCCTTGAGCAAGGCGGTGTACTTGTGCAGCAGGTTGACCAGCACCTCCAGCAGGCCGACCTCCCGGAGCACGTCACTGAAGACGGCGTCGTGGCGCGCCAGGCGCAGCAGCATGCGCACCGCCGCGCTGCTGCAGGCGTGCGACGTGCTGGACTTGAGCAGCACACTGACACTGAAGAGCTCTTTGCAGGGAACGTAGTTGAGGTTGAAGACCACGAATTCCAGGAGCTCAAAGTACTTGGCCTGGGCCTCGGGGAGTTTCGCCACGCGCTCCGCAAACTGCGACAGCGTGTGCTGAGCCTCAAGGATGAAGTAGTTGGCGGGCTCCGCGGCATAGATGTTAGCGATGGCGTCGAGCACCGTGCGGGCTAGCCGGCTGGTCTTGGCGCGCAGGAAGGCGTTCTGCAGAACGGAGAACGCCTGCAGGTTCCTCACCGTGTTACCTAGACGACCAGGAGGCAGAATAAACACTTGTTGCCCACCCGCATCGGAGAACCAAACCTAACCTAACCTTTAGTTACCTGGAGAACCGCCATGATGCAAACAGAAACTCTGCATGAAGCATTTAAATGGCAAATGGACTGCAATTATATAGCGCATTTACCCAAAGTGCTTTACAATTATTGCCTCACATTCACTTATTCCTCCACCTCCGGCGGTGTCAGCCATGCAAGGAGACAGCCAGCTGGTCAGGAGCAGTTAGGGTTAGAGTGTCTTGCTCAGGGACACCTCCAGACTTGGTAAGGAGGAGCTCGAGGTTGCTGATCGAACCAACCTTCTGGTGCCAGATGACCCACTCTACCCCTGCCACTACACAACGTTGCATTCTTCAAACCATCAACCAGAACCACACGTTGAGACCGTGTGAGTGGGTAAGAAGACACGTTCGAGGTTACCTTTCCCAGAAGGCAGCGGAAGGACGAAGCCAGGCAGGAGGAAGGGAGCTCCAGTGGTCAGTCCGGCAGGTTTGAGTTCCGTTACGCCGTAGGTGGTCAGACAGGTGACCAGGTTGACCAGGTCTTTCAATGCGTCCTTGGACTCATCCTCTTTGGCCTGCTCCAGTCTGAGAAACAAGGCTCAGGGTTCATCCACTACAAACTACTAGCTAGTGTGGTTGCGAGGAAAGACACCATTGTTCTGGTTTTCGGCATACATCTCTTCATACAGCTTGCATTAGAAATCATTCCTAATAGCTGCTCATACCTGAGCAGATGGTCTAGTCAGGACATATAATGTTTATACCTGAGCAGGTAGTAAAGTCAGGTTATGTTTCTAGCAAGCTGGAAGATCTAGTCAGGACAGGTGATGTTTATACCTGAGCAGGTAGTTCAGTCAGGACAGGTGATGTTTATACCTGAGCAGGTAGTTCAGTCAGGACAGGTGATGTTTATACCTGAGCAGGTAGTTCAGTCAGGACAGGTGATGTTTATACCTGAGCAGGTACTTCAGTCAGGACAGGTGATGTTTATACCTGAGCATTAGGTCACAGAGGAAGGCGTAACCCTGGCACATGCGAAAGTCATCCAGCAGGGTCTGGGAGAGATGGCTGGAGTCCTTCAGGAAGCAGGAGAGGCCTGCGAACATCTCCACAATCTCCAGGGGGGAAAGGTCATCTGACTGTTGCATGTTCTGGACACAGGTGGCAAGACATTCCTTCTCTGCAGGTACAGAGGAGGGTATATTTGGGTTAGATTACAGTAGACTACAACACAGGAGTCCAGAACCTAACCCAAAGGAAGTAGCAGGTGTATTAACCTACTGCCAACTGGTTTGACAAAAGACTTTTGAAAAGTGAATGAAACTCTGACCATGGATGTATTTGACAACGTTGACACTGAGGCCATGGCGTGAGATGGTGGCCAGCACCTCCCCAGCACTCCTCCTCCAGGGCAGGTTGTGTGGAGGACACCAAGAGGTGATGGCACTGAAGAGGAGCTGGAGGTCATCCTTCTGGGCCAGCTCCTCTGCCGGAGACACAAAGGTACACAGCTTCACCAGGATCTAAGACAATAAGAAATATACATAGGTGTGTTAGCAATAGCAGGAGGCCTGCTACTGTATTGTATTGATGAAATACTAATGTATAAAATTTCAAACGGAATATGTATTGTAATAATGTAGTACTAATGTATATTTATAATGTGATCTGTATTCAAGATGATTTGTATTGCCATTTGCAACAAGTACAATGGAATGCTTACTCCCCATTCCCGCAGTATGAATTGATACAACAATACTATACTAAACAATGTGCTATATACTATTACTATAGTGCAGCAGCATCATGAATACAGTGCATAATGTATTGCAATACTGCAGTACTGTATTACGCCTTGTAAAATTGGATTATAAAATGTACTGTAATACTGTAGTAATGCATTATATTTTGAAATATTATATAATGTACTGGAATACTGCAGTAATGCATTATGCCTTGTAACATTGTATTATATAATTTACTGTTATACTGCATTATATAATATTGTATTTTTAAATCTATTCTAATATTGTATTATATAATTTATTGTTATATTGAATTATATAATGTATTATAATACAATATAATAATATATTTTAGAATACAGTATTATAATATTGTTTTATATAATGTATTCTAATATTGTATTATATAATGTATTGTTATATTGTATTATATAATGTATTCTAATATTGTATAATATATTCTAATATTGTATTTTTTCATGTATTCTAATATTGTATTTTTTCATGTATTCTAATATTGTATTATATAATGTATTATATAATCTATTCCAATATTGTATAATATAATCTATTCTAATATTGTATTATATAATGTATACTAACATTATATTATATAATGTATTCTAATATTGCATAATATAATGTATTCTAATATTGTATTATATAATGTATTCTAATATTGTATAATAATATTGTATTATATAATGTATTATAATATTGTATTATATAATGTATTCTAATATTGTATAATATAATGTATTCTAATATTGTATAATATAATGTATTCTAATATTGTATTATATAATGTATTCTAATATTGTATAATATAATGTATTCTAATATTGTATAATATAATGTATTATAATATTGTATTATATAATGTATTCTAATATTGTATAATATAATGTATTCTAATATTGTATAATATAATGTATTCTAATATTGTATTATATAACGTATTCTAATATTTGTACAGGTGAGTCACCTGTACAAACACTTTCTGCAGGAGGGCGCGGCGGTCCGCCAGGGGAAGCTCCGGGTGGGCGGAGCTCTTATCCTGTGGGGGAGGGGCTGGAGGAGGGGGAGGGGCAGGGCCTCCCGGCGGGTCGGCCATGTTGGGAAGGTCGAAGAACAGGTAGAGACACTTGACCAGCGTGGAGGGCACCGACATGGTGGTCATGCAGTCCACCGTTTTCTGGAGGTCACAGTTCATATTATTAAGAACTATCCTATTTCATATTATCAGAGAGAGAGACAGAGACAGAGAGAGACAGAAACAGAGATAGAGAGAGGCAGAGAAACAGACAGCAGGTTGACAGAGAGAGAGAGAGAGAGACAAACACAGACAGACAGCCAGCAGGTTGATTGTAGAGAGAGAGCAGTAGAGACAGGCCAGCAGGTTGATGGTAGATAGAGATAGAGAGAGGTAGGGTCCTCACCTGTCCAGACGAGGCCAGCAGGTTGATGGTAGAGAGAGGTAGAGACAGAGAGAGGTAGATAGAGACAGAGAGAGGTAGATAGAGATAGAGAGAGGTAGGGTCCTCACCTGTCCAGATGAGGCCAGCAGGTTGATGGTAGAGAGGAGCATCCATCCCCTGCTGGTCTCCTCACTCTGGTTGACCTCAAGGAACTGGACGATGGCTCTGCTGGCTGCCTCTGCGCGCACACACACACACACACACACACACACACACACACACACACACACACACACACACACACACACACACACACACACACACACACACACACACACACACACACACACACACACACACACACACACACACACACACACACACACACACACACACACACACACACACACACACACACACACACACACATATACACACACCACACTGGACAACAATGACACTGCAATTCCTTTGTTCAAAGATATATAACCCATACTAACTAGAGTGTCCTCAGTAGAGCGCATACCTCCACCACACCTGAAAGTCCCCTGGATCCACATCCAGATCTGCTCCAAATCGAATCAAGTGAAGTGTTCCTTAAGTAATCGAATCACCACGTTTTGTCCAATTTCTTATAAACTTTTTTTCTTGCCAAACAGACAGACCAGGTTGTTTTATGTCTTTATACTCTAGTTGATCATTGACTGTTGCGATGCTAGTGTGACGATGCTAATGTTTGTGTTTGTGGGGCTCAGCTCCCTCATGTGAACACTGATGACCATGAACACTGACCATGACGTTGTTCACTGAGCATTGTGTGACATAAAAAAAGAGAAAACAAGACAGGCCTTGATTCGAGATTAGTTAAGGAAAATTACACCATTGCCAATTTTAGTTTTGGATCAAGAAACAAACATTCTAGCATGACATGAGATCTGATCCAATCATCCTCCTTGTCCTACAAAACACACACACACCCACACCCACGTTGAGTGAGTTACCTGTGGATTTGTTGGAGGCCCTGCGTCTGATCTCTGTCACCATGAGCCGGGACACCTGGGTGGTGAACTGAAGCACGTCTGAGAACTTCTCCGTCATGGTGCTGGGTGGAGCGTTACCAAACACCTACAGCAACATGTAGAGAATTAATATGGTTCTACATGTCTGTGCACTTGGTATGAGTATAGTAGAGTATTATTGAGGGATTTCTGGTACAAAAAGTAAAGAGTCCTATACTGAATTTCATGTCTGGGAAGTACCATTGTATCTAATAGTCTACATTATATATAATAAAATGTAGAATATAATATACCATGGTACTTTATTCAATAATAAAAGTAACAATAATAATATAAAAAAAGTACCATCTAATATACTACATTATATAATAAACTTTATATCATCTATTTTTTATCTGCGGGAGAGAATGGGAAGTAAGCATTCCAATGTACTTGTAACAAATGGCCAATAAAAATATCTTGTATCTTGACGGATATATCATTCCCTGCAGTGGCCACTAGTAGTGCTGCAGCTCACAGAGCTATAGTAGGGGGCGGGGCTGGTGGCGGTTGGCGGCGTGGCCTACCCTGTTGAAGACAGGAAGCATCATGTAGAGCTTCTCCTCCTGCTCCTTCTGGGTCATGTGACGCGGCGGGTGGCAGAGCTCGGAGAAAAGGCGTCTCAGGTGCATGAGGCCCAGCGCGTTGTCCTGGGGGCTGCACTCCTCCTGCCGGGGCCGCCCCATCATCCTCTTCACCATGTTCATCCTGGGGGCCGTCGTCCTGGGGGGGGGGCAAGCATTACAAGCTCAAGCTCAAGCAGCACAAGCTGCTGCAGTACTTTACATTACAGTCATTTTTGCACTACTTGCACTCTAAAAGGCTTTTTGCACAATTAAACACATATATATATGATACATATATCATCCATCAGTCACTTTATTGTTCATTATATTGCATACAGTATTGTTATAGTATAGTGTTGTATAGTATAAGTATAGTACATAGTAACTAGTATGCAAACTAGTATATATATAGTGTTAAATTGTAGGAAATTCATACTGCGGGAGGGAATGGGAGTAAGCATTCCATTGTACTTGTTGCATATGTCAAATACAAATCATCTTGAATCTTGAATCTATTTAGTTATGCCAAGTTCACACGACATGATTGTGTGACGCCAACAAGAAACTGGCCTCCCAACAGGCTGATCAATGTGGGCAGACTAAATGGACCTGGTGGTGAGTCCACATGGGAGGAGTGAGGCGACCAGGGAATGAATGCGCCGACGAGCTACAGCCAATAAACATTTTTAAACAAAAGTAATAACTAGAAGACAAAGCTACAACAAAGAACAAACTACAACATATCTTCAGGAAGTTTATATTCTTGTTTTTTCTGAATAAATGATCACGCAAACAACTAGCACCACTTGTTTCCTTCAGGCGTCCATGTTTACAGACAAAAACATCTTATTTCGCAACATGCTGTCGTGTCACTTCTAGCATGTTTTGGTGTGTCCAAACCATAGTTTGGATATGCGGCACTCGTCGGGGATATCCCCTGGTGACACATGGTGTAGTGTGAGACCCCCCATTTAGACACTACAACCAGTTACCTGATTTACAAAACATCACAACATCCCAACACTATGACAACATCCCAACGCCATCACAACATCCAACACAACGACATCACAGGAACACATCAACAACATTACAACGACATCCCAAAATCACAATGACATGACAACATCCTTACATCCCAACGCCATAACAACATCCCAGTGACATCACAGCGTTATCATGCCATCCCAGTGACATCACAGCGTTATCATGCCATCCCAGTGACATCACAGCGTTATCATGCCATCCCAGTGACATCACAGCGTTATCACGCCATCCCAGTGACATCACAGCGTTATCACGCCATCCCAGTGACATCACAGCGTTATCACGCCATCCCAGTGACATCACAGCGTTATCACGCCATCCCAGTGACATCACAGCGTTATCACGCCATCCCAGTGACATCACAGCGTTATCACGCCATCCCAGTGACATCACAGCGTTATCACGCCATCCCAGTGACATCACAGCGTTATCACGCCATCCCAGTGACATCACAGCGTTATCATGCCATCCCAGTGACATCACAGCGTTATCATGCCATCCCAGTGACATCACAGCGTTATCACGCCATCCCAGCAGGAACAGATGGTACATCCCAACTGCTCCTTGGCTACCAGTGTAAGGCTGGCAGGGCTACATCCACATCTCTCTCTCTCTCTCTCTCTCTCTCTCTCTCTCTCTCTCTCTCTCTCTCTCTCTCTCTCTCTCTCTCTCTCTCTCTCTCTCTCTCTCTCTCTCTCTCTCTCTCTCTCTCTCTCTCTCTCTCTCTCTCTCTCTCTCTCTCTCTCTCTCTCTCTCTCTCTCTCTCTCTCTCTCTCTCTCTCTCTCTCTCTCTCTCTCTCTCTCTCTCTCTCTCTCTCTCTCTCTCTCCTCTCTCTCTCTCTCTCTCTCTCTCTCTCTCTCTCTCTCTCTCTCTCTCTCTCTCTCTCTCTCTCTCTCTCTCTCTCTCTCTTCCATGTGTTGTGCTGTGAAACATATTAACCTGAATCAAGATGGAGGAAGAGGAAACAATGAGACAGACCTCTCCAAAGCAGTTGATGGGTGATTTCAAAGGGTTGACATCAGCAGAGCCTTGTGGTTCATAGTTAAGACACTGAGACACCACTGGGCTGAGCTGTAGTAACCACTATCACACTCATGTCTTCTAGCCATTGGACTACACTTCTTTAGCTACAAATAAAGCTTAGTTTAAATAAGGCTACAGTTCAATTAGTAGTTAAATTACAAGGATAAGGGTAAAGTTAAACAAGGCTGAACCTCAAGAAGGTAAACAAAACTAAAGCTAGAGGAGTTTATACCAAGCTAAAGGTAGGAGTTCAGAGAAGGCTAAAGCTAGAGGAGTACAAGAACTACTAGATACTAGAAACAAGGCTAAACTTAGAAGAGGCTACTGCTAAAAGAGTTAAACAAAACTAGAGCAAGGAGAGTTGAACAAAGTTACAGCTAGAGGAGTTAAACAGGACAAAAGCTACAGGGGTTAAACAGGGCACCAGTTAGAGGAGTTAAACTGGACAAAAGCTACATGGGTTAAACAGGGCACCAGCTAGAGGAGTTAAGCAGGGCACCAGCTAGAGGAGTTAAGCAGGGCACCAGCTAGAGGAGTTAAACAGGGCACCAGCTAGAGGAGTTAAGCAGGGCACCAGCTAGAGGAGTTAAGCAGGGCACCAGCTAGAGGAGTTAAACAGGCAACAGCTAGAGGAGTTAAGCAGGGCACCAGCTAGAGGAGTTAAACAGGGCAACAGCTAGAGGAGTTAAACAGGGCAACAGCTAGAGGAGTTAAACAGGGCAACAGCTAGAGGAGTTAAACAGGGCAACAGCTAGAGGAGTTAAGCAGGGCACCAGCTAGAGGAGTTAAACAGGGCAACAGCTAGAGGAGTTAAACAGGGCAACAGCTAGAGGAGTTAAGCAGGGCACCAGCTAGAGGAGTTAAACAGGGCAACAGCTAGAGGAGTTAAACAGGGCAACAGCTAGAGGAGTTAAACAGGATACAAAGATACAAGATACAAGATTTTTATTGGCCATTTGTAACAAGTACATAGGAATGCTTACTCCCACAGTAAGCAGGACAAAAGCTACAGGGGTTAAACAGGGCAACAACTAGAGTTCAACAGGGAAACAGCTAGAGGAGTTAAACAGGGCAACAGCTAGAGGAGTTAAACAGAGCACATCTAGAGGAGTTGCACCAGGCTCAGGTGGAATCACAGAGTGTCTACTGTGGCAGAAAAGGGAACTTAAGCAACCACTTCTGGGCCCACGGCTCATTTCAAAGCATTCCTGTTAAGCTAAACGCCAGCTTCTATTAGTCTAAAAGCAGCAATAGCACCAGGAGGACGTACTAGCTCCTAGGAGAGGGAGGCTGGCATGCCGGAAGGCCTTCAGAGAGTCTCCAAAAGGCTTGGTTAGTTGGAGCCAGGGCTGTGATGTAACCGTCTGACGTGAGGGGGGACATGGGGAAGTCCACCCACAGAAGAGCACCCACAGCACTAAGACTTGAGGAACAAGAAGCACTTTGGACTGGAAAGGACACTCGCTGCTTTTGCACATTCAGAGCTTTAGCTTTTGCTTGGATAAGCGTTCTGCAGGCATTAAATGTTTCTAGACACACATTTAAGTCTTATTATAGTAGTAGCACGGTAGCGCGGTTGTAAATTCACCAGTACGACATTTGACATGTCTCTCAAGTCAATTCATCCCAACTAGATTTAGCAAAAAAACACATTACAGTTGACAGTTAAGGAACTCAAAATTCAAGTCCAGTATTAGCTAGAACCTGTGAAAAGGAGATATAGATATAGATATAGATATAGATATAGATAGGCATAACCATCCAACAGCTCATATTGACACTGATGACACAAAAGGGGTCTCACACTGATGAGACATGACACATCATAAATCTCCCCTGGCTTGAGACTCCACAACATAAACAACCCTAGTTACCATGGAGACATGTCTACCTGGTCTATCTGAGGCCTACCTGTTCTGCACGCGCTCAGCCAGCATCTGGACTGAGCGGCGAGGCCAGGGAGGAGAGAGAGTCCGAGTCCTGTCCCAAGGGATGGAGAACCCTAAACCCTATGGGAGCTTTGTCCAGCAGTCAGCCGGTACCCCCGTCTCCAGTCTGGCCACATGAGGAGGGGGGGGGGGGGGGGGGACAGGACTGTACCATTGGTGGTTTAATATAGGGGAGTCTAGGTCTGGGCCACATCAACTTGGAAATTCTGCATCAACTTCACAATATTACCCAGCTAGAAGATCTATACCATATATAAGTCTATACCACTAGATACCTACAGGTATACTTTACCACTAGATACCTTTACTAGATCCCTGGATACCTATACCGCTAGATACCTAGTATACTACACCAGTAGATACCGAGTCCAATACAACACTAGATACCTAGTCTACTACAACACTAGATACCTAGTCTACTACAACACTAGATACCTAGTCTACTACAACACTAGATACCTAGTCCAATACAGCACTAGATACCTAGTCCAATACAGCACTAGATACCTAGTCCAATACAACACTAGATACCTAGTATACTACAACACTCGATACCTAGTCTACTACACCACTAGATACCTAGTCTACTACACCACTAGATACCTAGTCTACTACACCACTAGATACCTAGTCTACTACAACACTAGATACCTAGTCTACTACAACACTAGATACCTAGTCTAATACAACACTAGATACCTAGTCTACTACACTAGATACCTAGTCTAATACAACACTAGATGTCTAGTCTAATACAACACTAGATGTCTAGTCTAATACAACACTAGATACCTAGTCTACTACAACACTAGATACCTAGTCTACTACAACACTAGATACCTAGTCCAATACAACACTAGATACCTATTCCAATACAGCACTAGATACCTAGTCCAATACAGCACTAGATACCTAGTATACTACAACACTCGATACCTAGTCTACTACACCACTAGATACCTAGTCTACTACACCACTAGATACCTAGTCTATTACACTAGATACCTAGTCTACTACAACACTAGATACCTAGTCTAATACAACACTAGATACCTAGTCTACTACACTAGATACCTAGTCTAATACAACACTAGATGTCTAGTCTAATACAACACTAGATACCTAGTCTACTACAACACTAGATACCTAGTCTACTACAACACTAGATACCTAGTCTACTATACCACTAGATACCTAGTCTACTATACCACTAGATACATAGTCTACTATACCACTAGATACCTAGTCTACTATACTACTAGATACCTAGTCTGCTATACTACTAGATACCTAGTCTACTATACCACTAGATACCTAGTCTAGTTTACCACTAGATACCTAGTCTAGTTTACCACTAGATACCTTGTCTAGTTTACCACTAGATACCTAGTCTACAATTCCAATAGATACCTAGTCTAATGTACCACTAGATACCTAGTATACTATACCAATAGATACCTAGTCTAGTTTACCACTAGATACCTAGTCTACTATACCACAAGATACCTAGTCTGCTATACCACAAGATACCTAGTCTAGTTTACCAATAGATACCTAGTCTACAATACCACAAGATAGCTTGTCTACTATACCACAAGATAGCTTGTCTACTATACCACAAGATAGCTAGTCTAGTTTACCACTAGATACCTAGTCTAGTTAACCACTAGATACCTAGTCTAGTTAACCACTAGATACATAGTCTACAATACCAATATATAACTAGTCTACCATACCACTAGATACCTAGTCTAGTATACCACTAGATACCTAGTCTACAATACCACTAGATGGTATCTAGTGGTATTGTTGACTAAGTATCTAGTAGATACCTAGTCTACAATACCACTAGATGGTATCTAGTGGTATTGTTGACTAAGTATCTAGTAGATACCTAGTCTACAATACCACTAGATACCTACTCCTACAACACTGGCCACTCAGCAACATAACACACAACTAAATCTCAGCCCAGAACGTATGATCCGCCTACAGAGCTAACGTTAGCCCGTTAGCTTTAGACCTAGTTGGTGTATTTAAACATGTCTGCTGTGAGTAGCATCTCCACCTCCAGGCTAACGGCAGGCTAGGCTAGACGGAAAGGAAGGCTAGCTGCAGCGCTAGCTAGGTACGAGCTGTATCAGACAGCCACATATCGTGTATATACGTGTACACACGGCAATACAACTACAGAAAGTACACAGTGATGTACACAGTGTCAGTAGTACTCCTATTATTATAACATTAGTATATTATCACAGGCTAACAGCGACATCAACGGCTACATCGCCTAGCTAGGTGCACACAATATAGACTGGAGGACATATGAATATATATATCTATATATCTATATATTATCACAGTACTGCTAGAGTACACACCGAATACCGATAGATAGACGGACATATATATATATAATTATTTTTTTGATATACATTATCATGGTATGAGAGTATGATGAGCTTAGAAATACTAGGTAATAGTGATATATTATAGTATTGTAGTTATTATATTACAATCAAACACCAATATATCTTTATTTATGGTATTTATTATGATGGTAGTTTAACCGATGGAGACATCCTAACTGCACTAGACATGTCACAGTATTTCAATAATAATAATAATAATAATAATAATAATAATAATGACAATACTAATACTATGATCATCATCCTCTCACCAGTAAAGACCAGAGGTAGGAAGGTAAACCCCTGATGAAGAGTGTCCTTAATGTCGTCCTAAGGTGCTCCTTTTGGTTCTTCTTCATCCATAAGTCACCAGAGTAGTGTTGTTCCTCCTCCTCCTCCTCCTCCTCCTCCTCCTCCTCCGTGTTGTGCTGCTGCTGCTGCGGCCGGTGGCCATCTTAACCGACCAGCGCCACTCAGCGACACATATCAATAAAAAAAGATGTAACTATAACTTTAAAGTGGCTCAAATGTTAAAAAATGATATCTATATATATATATATATATATATATATATATTATATATATATATATATATACACGTATATATAAACCAGAGTGTAAATGTTCCAGTAAAGTGCATGGTAATATATCATTTATAGTTAAAATTTCCAGGTTAAAACAGTCTACTAGTTATTAAGTGGGATATGAGCATAATAATAATAATAGGTATATATTTGTTTGTCTTTCTTGGTCCATGCACAACGCATTTGTGTTGGAAAATCTTCAAAAAAATATCCTTCAACAAAAGTACTCCCGCATACTTTGGCCCTTAGACTGAATGAGAGCGTACATTTGGATTGACAATTTGATCAACCACTCATATAGTGATTTGTAGCCAATGGGCGTATTCTTTCAGATTTCCCCACAGGTCCATAGTGCGCTAGAAGGTATACTGGCTCGAGAGGATCTAGCTTAGTGCTACTTTGGTTTTCTTTTTCCACAGAGGTTTTTGACGTCGAAATTGCAACAGGTGAAGATGATGTTGCGGAAATGTTGTTAGTACCCTTTTCAAGACGACAAATTTAGTGTAAATAATGACATTATAAAAAAGTTGTTACGATCCCCGTCACCACTGCATCTGTGGAAAGGACATTTTCCGCCTCCAAACGGATATAAACAGATGTGAGGAACAGAACAGGACGACTCACTGCATTAGCTTCCATAGCTATTGAAAGGCAACTTCTTTTGGATCTGAAAAGCAGTGATCAGCTTTATGACCGGGTTATCGATACATTCATCCAGAAGGACAGGAGAATGGATTTGGTCTTTAAGTGAACATCATTAATAAGATTAGATTACATTCAAATGTATTGTCATTGTACAGCACAAGTACAGTACAGCGAAAATAATTTAGCATCTAACCAGAGTGTAAATGTTCCAGTAAAGTGCATGGTACAGGTTAAAAGACAGTCTAGGTTTAAATGTGATATGAGCATAATAATAGGTATATGTATATA
Source organism: Muraenolepis orangiensis (assembly GCA_027704905.1). NCBI lineage: Eukaryota > Metazoa > Chordata > Actinopteri > Gadiformes > Muraenolepididae > Muraenolepis > Muraenolepis orangiensis. The sequence goes on along the minus strand of JANIIK010000536.1, from coordinate 76,964 downwards.
CAGGTAAGTGAGTATTTAACAGGTAGTGATCAGGGGTATGCAATTATTGAAAGCAGGATCAAATATATAAATGTAAATGTATATACAAGTGAGCATATATAAATGTATGGCATATATAAATGTATATGTATATACAGGAGTAGGAGCAGTTCTATCAACAGATTTAAATAGATATGTCAGGTACAGTAAACGGGTAACTTAGTAATACATATGTAAACTATAGAGAGGGAGGTAGTTTTTTACAGTTAGTCAGAGACATTGGTGGTGATTATTATAGGTGTTGAGCAGAGGTGTGGGGCAGGGGGGACAGCAGAGGGGGCGGCAGCAAGGGGGGGTGCAGCAGAGGGGGCGGCAGCAGAGGTGCAGCAGCAGGGGAAGGGGGACAGCAGAGGCGTGGAAGCAGGGGGGGGGCTGTCTTCGTGGTTCAGAGTTCAGGGAGATGACAGCTGAGGGGAAGAAGCTGTTCCTAAGCCTGCTTGACTTGAAACAGAGGTTTCTATAGCGCCTCCCGGAGGGGAGGAGGGCAAACAGTCTGTGGTGGGTAGTGTTTATTGCAGGGAGGGGTAGTCCAACGATGCGTTGGGTGGTTTTTACCACCCTCTGCAGCGCTTTGGCAAACTTGATAACAGTGTTTGTACCATGTACAGGAGTGCAGTCGTGGGTGAAGAGGGAGTAGAGGAGAGGGCTCAGCACACAGCCTTGTGGAATGCCGGTGTTTAGGGTGAGGGTGGAGGAGGTGAGATGGTCTAACCTGACTGCCTGGGGTCTGTTGGTTAGGAAGTCTAATAACCAGTTACAAACTGAGGGGTTGATGTCAAGGTTCTTGGTTTTCATAAGGTCACCAAGTTTGAAGATGAGTTTGGAGGGGATGATGGTGTTGAAAGCTGAGCTGAAGTCGATGAACAGCATTCTCACATGGGTGTTGCTCTCATCCATGTGGGAGAGAGCGGAGTGAAGAGCTGAGGAAATGGTGTCCTCCGTGCTCTTGTTCTCACGGTAGGCAGATTGGTGTTTATCCAGTGAGGGTGAGAGGGCAGATTTGAGGTGAGCCAGGACCAGCCTCTCGAAGCACTTCATGATGATGGGGTGAGTGCAACAGGGCGGAAGTCATTGAGGCTCGCTGCAGAGGAGTGTTTTGGCACTGGCACAATGGAGGTGGTTTTAAAGCACACTGGGACAACTGCCTGAGCTAGTGACAAGTTGAAAATGTCAGTAAGGACCTCGGTCAGCTGCTCAGTGCCGGGGATGCCATCGGGACCAGCTACCGTATGCGCATTTGTTCTGCTCAGTGCCGCACACACGTCTCTGGGGATAGGGTGAGGGGTTGGTGGTCAACGGGGAGAGTAGCCTTGGTGGGCAGTTCGGGGTTGTTCCGGTCGTAGCGAGCAAAACAATTATTGAGTTTGTCAGTGACACAAGGGGGTAGTTTTGGTAGGACCCAGAACACAGACCAACGACACAGTGAAGCGATAACATGAAGCTTTATTTACAAATGACACAACAGAGAGTGATCGGGGACAGGCCAGGGGTCTGGATCCCGGGAAGTCGAGCGGAGTACCGACAGGTAGTAGACAGGCGCGTGGTCCGGGACGGGCGAGGGGTCTGGATACCGGGAAGTTGGAGTAGCGACAGGTACTAGACCGGAGAGTAACGCGGGACAGGCGAGTAGTCTGGATACCGAGACATCGGAGTAACGATTCCGTCCAGAGTACAACAAAGTACAACATACGACCTAGCCCCGAAGTAACGGGACGCCAGGGTATATATACACCCCGGTGAGGTGATTGTCATTATCGGCAATTGCCGACAGGTGTGTGTGTGCGCCGCCAAAGCCCGCACCTTGGCCACGCACCCTGTCAACCACCGTAACCATGACAGTCAGGGAGCGATGAGTCAGTGGTTGGGAGGGAGTTGTTGGAGGGTTTATAATCCGTGATGGCCTGGATGCCCTGCCACATGCGTCGGGGATCAGAGTTGTAGAAGTGGTCTTCAACCCTTCGCTTGTGGTTGAGCTTGGCCCGCTTGATGCCCTTTTTCAGATTAGCCCTGGCTAAACAGTAGGCCAGTGCATCGGCCGACCTAAAAGCAGCGTCACGTGCCTTTAGGAGTAGGCGGACCTCTCTGTTCATCCACGGCTTCTGGTTGGGGAATGTTGTGATCTGTTTGAGGGTGGTGACAGTGTCAATGCTGGAGTTGATGTAATCTAAAACAGAGGAGGCGTAGGAGTCGATGTCGGTGTGGGAGTCTAGGGTAGACTGGGAGGCAAACAGGCTCCAATCCGTGTGCAGAAACCGGTTCTGCTCCCTCAGGCCACACTTTGACTGTCCTAACAGTGGGCTTCACACGGTTGACGAGTGGCGTGTACTTACATAGTATATATACACAAAATACACCATATTTCTAATAGTGGCTCAAATGCTGGTTGATATTGCACATTAAATACATAATACATATATATACATCAGTGGTGGCTGGTGGTTGTGAGAGTAGGGGAGGAAGGAAGGTGCCTCACTATAAATGTTGACAGTGTGGGAGTGCGTAGAAACGAGGAGACGGAGACAGGTTGTTGAGTCGAAATGTTTACTCCCAAACATGAACAGTGATACAGCAGCAGTAGTCAGGCTTGCAACGGCAACAGTAATGACACGCAAACTAACCCGAGCGGTACATTCAAATCTCCGCTCTAAACATTACCCAGAAAGCTCATCTCACAGTGTCCAGAGAATGTCTGTGTCCCATGTGGGTCACCACACAGGCCCCCCTAGAATTTACTAGAACTCACCCCCAGACACTCAGCTACAGCAGTCCAGAGCTCCGACGTAAACTGGGGGCCCCTGTCAGAGGTGAGGTCCGATGGTGTGCCAAAACGGGCCACCCAGGATCCGACAAATGCCCGAGCAACGTCAGCGGACGTGGTTGATGACAGTGGAATGGCCTCTGGCCACCTGGTAATCCTGTCCACCAAGGTGAGGAGGTGAGTGAACCCCCGGGAGGGGGGCAGGGGGCCCACAAGGTCCACGTTCACGTAATCGAACCGCCTCTAGGGTATGAGAAACGGTGCCAAGGGGGCCTTTGTGTGACGGTGCACCTTGGAACGCTGGCACGCCACACAGGAGCCATCCCAGCTCTTGACCTCCTTCCGAAGGCCAGGCCAGACAAACTTAGCCCCCACTAGCTTAGTGGACGCCTTCACTCCCGGGTGTGAAAGACTGTGAATGGTGTCAAAAACCCGGCGCCGCAAGCTAGTGGGAACCATAGGCCTGTGGAGACATCGCAGAGGAGTGTGGCGTTGACGTCATCGAACACAACATCCTCCAACCTAGTCAAGGCCTACATGGACGGCCGCCGCCACCGGTCGAGAGAGGCAGTCGGCGATGAAGTTGTGCTTGCCGGCTACGTGCTGTATGTCTGTGGTGAACTCCGAGATAGCCGAGAGCCGACGCTGTTGGCGGCCAGACCACGGCTCAGTGGCCTTGGCCATGGCAAACGTCAGTGGCTTGTGGTCCACAAAGGCGGTGAGGCGCCGACCTGCCAGCAGAGACCTGATGTGTCGAATCGCGAGGAAGAGACCTAGGAGCTCCCAGTCGAAGGTGCTGTATTTTTTTTCATTGTCGCGTAACTTACGGCTGAAAAAAGCGAGTGGCTGCCATGCACCACACACCCACTGTTCGAACACCGCCCCCACTGCGTAGTCGGAAGCATCAGTAGTGAGGGCGATCGGGGCAGAGGGAGACGGGTGAGCCAGCAAAGCTGCGTTGGCCAGCGCAGCTTTGGCGTTGTCGAAGGCTAAGTACCCTAGGGTCTAGGGTATAGTGTACCCTAGATCTAGGATCTAGAGTCTAGGTTCTAGGGTAAAGGGTCTAGTTCAGGGGTCGGCAAGTAAGTTTGGCCATGGGCCAATTTTTTTCTCAGTCACTAGATGGCGGGCCAGAACATGATCAAAGGCTAATTGAAGTAATTGATTGTTAAAACATGTGACACATTCTAATGCTTTGACTTTTCTTTCGGGTGCTGCACGATCAGCAGTGAACATTGACGGGGGGTTATGTCGGCCCACGGTCCGCCAGATGGCCAGTTCAGCCCTGGGGGAAAATGTCACTGCATTCTCGATTCGGACATTATAGCCTCTATGTGACATTATAGTCTCTATGTGACATTATAGCCTCTATGTGACATTATAGTCTATATGTGACATTATAGCCTATATGTGACATTATAGCCTCTATGTGACATTATAGCCAAAATGTGACATTATAGCCTATATGTGACATTATAGCCAAAATGTGACATTATAGCCAAAATGTGACATTATAGCCTATATGTGCGACTGTCGATCCGATATTGTAAAATATATATTATTATTCTCAAAATAATCTTCCGGGCCAAATATTATTGCTGGCGGGCCACCAATGGCCCGCGGGCCGCCTGTTGCCGACCCATGGTCTAGAGTCTATGGTCTAGGTCTAGGGTCTAGGGCCTAGGGTCTAGCGTCTAGGGTCTAGAGTCTAGGGTCTGTGGGTGTGTGTGTGTGTGTGTGTGTGTGTGTGTGTGTGTGTGTGTGTGTGTTGTGTGTGAGTGTATGTGTGTGTGTGTGGGGGTTGTGAGTTTCTGTTTCTACAACAGGTCTTTACCGGCTCTTAGATGAATACCAAATATCCAACAGATCACATTTTGAATTAGACGTTGCTCCCTTTCTTCACATCATGAATAGATGTTATTGTGCTTCCCCACAGTGTGAATGGGTGTTAGGCTTCTGCCTCAACCTGCTTTCACATTATTAGCCGTTTCAACATAACTGAAAGTGAGCCATGGCCTGCTGGGCCGGGAGGGACTAGTGATGCAGTGACTGTAAATAACAAGTGCTTTAAATGCTGGGATAGTGTGGCTGTAGAAGTAGGAGTGACCATAAGATCCACGTCAATAGTCCCCAAATGGAGGTTCCAGTGTGACAGCAGAAATGAAAGACAAAGCAAACAAACCTTGGATGACCGGGCACTTTGAAAGTACAAAAACAAATTGTTCAGTGGAAACGCAACTGTAGCAGCAAGTATGATAATAATATGTACCATCACTGTCCTGCTATCGGCCTGGGAGAAAGCCTGAGGGTTTAACACATGAACGTTCTGATGGTCGGGATGGTGGTGGTGGTGGTGGAGGTGGAGGTGGTGGTGGAGGTGGTGGTGGGTGGTGGTGGTGGGTGGTGGAGGTGGTGGTGGTGGTGGAGGTGGAGGTGGAGGTGGAGGTGGATGTGGTGGTGGATGTGGTGGTGGTGGTGGTGGTGGTGGAGGTGGAGGTGGAGGTGGAGGTGGAGGTGGAGGTGGAGGTGGAGGTGGAGGTGGAGGTGGTGGTGGTGGTGGAGGTGGAGGTGGTGGTGGTGGAGGTGGAGGTGGAAGTGGTGGATGTGGTGGTGGTGGTGGTGAGGTGGAAAGGAAAGCCATTGTGATGAAAGTATTTGAATGAAAAGGAGAGAGAGAATGCATGCCGGTTAGGTTTACAGGAAAAGCAAAGCCAGTCTTTCTCAGAAAGTGCACAGAAAGTGAAAGTGAGGAGTGGATGGGTGTGGTGTGAGAGGTGCATAAATACAGCCTGTAGCTACCGACTCTGACACACACACCTACCTGAAGACTCACCTGAGGACCACAAGCCAGAATGAGCGCCATGGCCACCCGACTCACCATGCTCCTGTGTGTGGCCCTCATCTGCATCAGTTTAACAGCAGGTAAGACAAGCAAGACACACACGCACGCACGCATGATGCTGCTGCTGCACTACTGGCACTTTAAATGCTTTTAAATCTTCTGCACATTCAATAGATGTTCATACCATCTATCATCTATCAGTCACTTTGCTGTCCTTCTTTTGTTCATTTTTATTTTTACTGTATATATTATTTTTATGGTATTGTTTTTTGAGATGGTTACTGCGTTAGGGAATGGGGAGCAAGCATTCCTATGTACTTGTTACAAATGGTCAATAAATATCTTGTATCTTGTATCTTGTATCTTGTGTCTGCTTCAGGACAGGTTCCAGTGGACTGTTGTCTGAAGGTGTCCAACAACGCGGTTCCTTGTAAGAAGGTCAAGTCTTACTTGAGGCAGGACGCTTCGACGGGCTGCCGCTTGGAAGCTACTGTGTAGGTACCCGTGTTGGGTTCCATTCCCTTTGCTGGAGGGCACCTGGGCAGCAGTCGCAGCCCCATCTTCACCTTCCAGTGTTTTCTTTGGTGTGTGTGTGTGTGTATAAGGGTTAGTGTGGTGAACTAGGGGTTAGTGTGTATTGGGTTAGTGTGGTGAACTAGTGGTGTGTAGGGGTTAGTGTGGTGAACTAGGGGTTAGTGTGTGTTGGGGTTAGTGTGGTGAACTAGTGGTGTGTAGGGGTTAGTGTGGTGAACTAGGGGTTAGTGTGTGTTGGGGTTAGTGTGGTGAACTAGGGGTTAGTGTGTATTGGGTTAGTGTGGTGAACTAGGGGTTAGTGTGTGTTGGGGTTAGTGTGGTGAACTACTGGTGTGTAAAGGTTAGTGTGGTGAACTAGGGGTTAGTGTGTGTTGGGGTTAGTGTGGTGAACTAGGGGTTAGTGTGTGTTGGGGTTAGTGTGGTGAACTAGGGGTTAGTGTGTGTTGGGGTTTGTGTGGTGAACTAGGGGTTAGTGTGTATTGGGTTAGTATGGTGAACTAGGGGTTAGTGTGTGTTGGGGTTAGTGTGGTGAACTAGGGGTTAGTGTGTGTTGGGTTAGTGTTGTGAACTAGGGGTTAGTGTGTATTGGGTTAGTGTGGTGAACTAGGGGTTAGTGTGTGTTGGGGTTAGTGTGGTGAACTAGGGGTTAGTGTGTGTTGGGGTTTGTGTGGTGAACTAGGGGTTAGTGTGTATTGGGTTAGTGTGGTGAACTAGGGGTTAGTGTGTGTTGGGGTTAGTGTGGTGAACTAGGGGTTAGTGTGTGTTGGGGTTTGTGTGGTGAACTAGGGGTTAGTGTGTATTGGGTTAGTGTGGTGAACTAGGGGTTAGTGTGTGTTGGGGTTAGTATGGTGAACTAGGGGTTAGTGTGTGTTGGGGTTAGTGTGGTGAACTAGGGGTTAGTGTGTATTGGGTTAGTGTGGTGAACTAGGGGTTAGTGTGTGTTGGGGTTAGTGTGGTGAACTACTGGTGTGTAAAGGTTAGTGTGGTGAACTAGGGGTTAGTGTGTGTAAAGTTTAGTGTGGTGAACTAGGGGTTAGTGTGTGTTGGGTGAGTATGGTGAACTAGGGGTTAGTGTGTGTTGGGGTTAGTGTGGTGAACTAGGGGTTAGTGTGTGTTGGGGTTAGTGTGGTGAACTAGGGGTTAGTGTGTGTTGGGGTTAGTGTGGTGAACTAGGGGTTAGTGTGTGTTGGGGTTTGTGTGGTGAACTAGGGGTTAGTGTGTATTGGGTTAGTATGGTGAACTAGGGGTTAGTGTGTGTTGGGGTTAGTGTGGTGAACTAGGGGTTAGTGTGTGTTGGGTTAGTGTTGTGAACTAGGGGTTAGTGTGTATTGGGTTAGTGTGGTGAACTAGGGGTTAGTGTGTGTTGGGGTTAGTGTGGTGAACTAGGGGTTAGTGTGTGTTGGGGTTTGTGTGGTGAACTAGGGGTTAGTGTGTATTGGGTTAGTGTGGTGAACTAGGGGTTAGTGTGTATTGGGTTAGTGTGGTGAACCATGGGTTAGTGTGTGTTGGGTTAGTGTGGTGAACTAGGGGTTAGTGTGTATTGGGTTAGTGTGGTGAACCATGGGTTAGTGTGTATTGGGTTAGTGTGGTGAACTAGGGGTTAGTGTGTTGGGGTTAGTTTGGTGAACTAGGGGTTAGTGTGTGTTGGGGTTTGTGTGGTGAACTAGGGGTTAGTGTGTATTGGGTTAGTGTGGTGAACTAGGGGTTAGTGTGTGTTGGGTTAGTGTGGTGAACTAGGGGTTAGTGTGTTGGGTTAGTGTGGTGAACTAGGGGTTAGTGTGTATTGGGTTAGTGTGGTGAACTAGGGGTTAGTGTGTATTGGGTTAGTGTGGTGAACCATGGGTTAGTGTGTGTTGGGTTAGTGTGGTGAACTAGGGGTTAGTGTGTATTGGGTTAGTGTGGTGAACTAGGGGTTAGTGTGTATTGGGTTAGTGTGGTGAACCATGGGTTAGTGTGTGTTGGGTTAGTGTGGTGAACTAGGGGTTAGTGTGTATTGGGTTAGTGTGGTGAACTGTATATGTGTGTCACTACTTTGTGTTGTGTTTAATATGACCTCTCTCATCTTTTATAGTTTTACCACCAGACGTGGTTTTAAACTGTGTGTGCCTCACCCTGGGCACAGTAAGTGGGTGAGAACATGTATCAGCGCTGTGGACCACAGAGGACCTCAGCACTAAGGTAGGGCATTTCACAACACGGGTCTTCTGTCATAAGACTGTATATTATATCATATTGTATATTTAGATTGGACAATCTGTCAGCTTGCAATTCCAGTTTTTCCTCCCAGTTGTTTGTGGTTAATCAAGGACTGTTATGTTTGTAATGGCTGATTTATGGAAACTAAATAAACAACATTAACTAGTAAGTAGACTAAAGGTAAATCATGATAATATTGACTCAATACTTGTAGAGTAAGACAAAGCCGACCCCAGTCAACTATCTATTACTAAATACTTAAAGCCAAAAAGCACTTGAATCTGAATTTATATCACAAAGCTCTGTTATTGAATGTTGTTGTGTACCTTAATATTAAAATGAAAATTATCATATTAATACAATTATTTTCTGTTCTTGCAGGTCCCGTTTGGACGCCTCCAGAAGTTACAGAAGGGATCTGGAGGTCTGGATCTGGACTCACATGGACATCCCTCTTGTCATATTTCTATATATTGTAAATATTGTCAGTTCAAAATAGTTTTAGTATATTTCTAGGTTTCTTACCCCATCGTTTACACGATGACTCATCAAATATAGCATTTCCCCCTTACTTCCCTCAATCCATTTGACCCTTATTTTGTATGTGCACTATATGTTTATGTTTTTTAGTTTGTATTTACACTTTTATACTATTTTTTTTAATTTCTTACTGTGATGTACTTTCTACTGTGAATTGTCCATCTGGGATTAATAAAAAGTTAATAAAATTAATTTCAATTGTTGAATGACCACAAAGCCAAGGTTGGTGGACTTCTTGCAGTAACTCAGCTCAGAGGAAGAAAACATATACTGTCTATCTGGATAGAAAAGGGGAATTGAATGGGAACTTAGTGTCTGGGTTGCAGTGGGGAAGAAGTTTTGGAGGTGAGATGATGTTTTGGTGGATCTTCTCCTGGAGGGAAAGTGCTAGAAGTGTTAAGAGTGGTTAGTGGGGTCCAGGCTGCAAGGCCTTTGGATGACAGATGATTGATTTGACTGATGATGGCTTTATATAATTTAATGTCTTGAGCTGCCTCATTTCAGCTCTCAGATGTTGGTTAAGGTACAAGAGTAAGAGTAAGGTGTCAGTTCTATTCAAGTATGTGACCTCTTGACCTCAGCTCTGCTCCCTCCTGGATGAGGCGGTGGGAACAGGGGACCGCTCAGAACAGGTTTCACAGGCCTCACTGCAATTATCTGGGAGGTGTGTGGAGTACAATCTGTGAATAATTTGGGTTTCTGCCAAGTAGTGGTACCAAGTAGAATTCCATTGTTGGATGTGATTTATTGTTCCTGCTTTTGTTCAACAGCTAGTAACCTCTAAAGTCATAACCTCCTTATGGCGGATCTTGACTCATATTTAGCAGCCATGAATTTTTCACTGTTATAATTTGATAGATCATCTTATATGATGAAGATTATGTCATTGATAAAGCCATCAGTCCTCCCCGGGAGATGACCTCGCCCCACCGCTCCCCCTCATTGAGCCGTTTGCTGCCTTGCCCGAGGGCATCTTGATTCTTGTTTAATCCATGACATCACCTCAGGTTTCTCAGACTTGTGGTGTTTGTCGTTTGTTGACAATGACGATGTCGATTGACTGATCTGAAGAACAAGATGCAGGCTGGCTCTTGTTTCCCATGACTAGCATTGCTTCCTGCATGGGAGGGGGCGTAAAACCAGGTACTTGACAATATATGTAACCATTGATGATACTCGGTGTCCTCCACTACAACATCAGGACGATTCGCTCTTTTTTCACTGATTGGAGACTTGTTAAGAATGAAATGCACTTTTGACTTCTGGTGACGAGTTGTTCTCTCACCTTCCTTTGCTGAAACACACTTTTGTAAATCTCTTTGGACAACAGATTTTATATATAAGTATATAAGTATATACATATATAAATATAGAATATATAGAATATATATTATATATTCCCAACTAACCCTATGTGGTACTGACATTTATCTCCCGGTGTTTGCGATAACTTTTGTGTGTGTGGGCTACTACTAGACTCATGCTGTGAGTGCAGAGATGCAAACAAAACAAACAAATCTGGAGGATTGAATCCTCTTTATTGGTCAGACATACAGTGAAATGTGTTTTCTGCATTTAACCCATCCTAGTATTAGGAGCAGTGGGCAGCTATTTATACAGGAGCAGTTAGGGTTAGGGTGTCTAGATGTAAGATGCATACAGCTGTGAGTGCACAGATGCATACAGCTGTGAGTGCACAGATGCATACAGCTGTGAGTGCCCAGATGCATACAGCTCTAGAAAGTGACCACGTGACCCGACCCAGGAAGACGGCAGGATGAGTCAGAGTTCCAGCAAGCAGCAGTAGAAGAATAATAATGTCTTGTAAACTTCTCAGTCTGTGTCAGTACGAGACCAACAAACTGGTCCGCATTAACAGCGTGAGACTCGGCTCGCTGAAATGGATGCTGAACGTGGTGATTTTGATGTGTATCTGGTGAGTAAAGTCTCATATGTAATATAATATATCGTATAATATAATATAATATATATATACTGTATAACGGAACGCCCCCGCATCTTCTCTGGAGGAATTTCTCTCCTCATGCCTCTTCTTGTCCTTTTGAAAGTTGACTATTTAGTGTGACGGAATGTGTTATGTGATATTTTAAAACGTATCCATACCAAACAACACATTTCGCAACAGACGCGTTGTGGGCTTCACTGCCCCCTGTGAGACGGCCACTGGAAGGCGGTGCGTCCCTTTAGACATCACTATGTGGGGATGGACAGACGGACTGAACCGGGACAAACGAGGGGTTGTCGCAATCAGAATCACAACGCCTTTATTGGCATTGCACGTACAAGTAGTACAACTAAATTGTGTCTGTAAACAAAGTGTAAACACGGTGTCTGGAAACAGTGTAAACATAGTGTCTGTAAACATAGTGTCTATAAACATAGTGTAAACACAGTGTCTGTAAACATAGTGTAAACACAGTGTGTGTAAATATAGTGTAAACACAGTGACTGTAAACATAGTGTAAACACAGTGTCTGTAAACATAGTGTAAACACAGTGTGTGTAAATATAGTGTAAACACAGTGACTGTAAACATAGTGTAAACACAGTGTCTGTAAACATAGTGTAAACACAGTGTCTGTAAACATAGTGTAAACCTAATGTCTGTAAACATAGTGTCTGTAAACATAGTGCAAACCTAGTGTCTAAAAACATAGTGTAAACATAGTACAAACCTCCATCCATCCATCCATCTTCTCCCACTTATCCGTAATCGGGTCGCGGAGGTAGCAGCTTCAGCAGGGGACTCCAAACTTCCCTCTCCCTGGCAAAATGGACTAGCTCTGACTGGGGGATCCCGAGGCGTTCCCAGGCCAGTGTGGAGATGTAATCACCCCACCTGTACCTTGGTCTGCCCCGTGGTCTCTTCCCAGTTGGATGTGCCTGGAAAACCTCCCTCGGGAGGCGACCAGGAAGCATCCTTACTAGATGCCCGAACCACCTCAACTGGCTCCTTTCTACGCGAAGGAGCAGCGGCTCTACTCCGAGTGACTGAGCTTCTCACCCTATCCCTCAGGGAGATACCAGCCACCCTTCTGAGGAAACTCATTTCGGCCGGTTGTATTCGCGATCTCGTCCTTTCGGTCATTACCCATTGTTCATGGCCATAGGTGAGGGTAGGAACGAAGATGAAGATCTACATCGGTAGATGATCGAGAGCTTTGCCTTCTGGCTCAGCTCTCTTTTGGTTACAACGGTGCACCAAAGTGCACCCAATACCGCTCCCGCTGCACCTATACTCCTGTCAATCTCACGCTCCATCCTCCCCTCACTCGAGAACAAGACCCCGAGATACTTGAACTCCTTCACTTGGGATAAGGACTCCCTCCCTACTTTGAGTAGACAATCCACCTATTTCCTGCTAAGAACCATGGCCTCAGATTTGGAGGTGCTGATCCTCATCCCAGCCGCTTCACACTCCGCTGCAAACCGATCCAGTGAGTGCTGACGGTCACATACTGATGACGCAAACAGGACCACATCATCTGCAAACAGCAGTGATTCAATCCTGAGCCCACCATACTAAAACCCCTCCCCTCCATGACTACGCCTTGAAATCCTGTCCATGAAAATCACAAACAGGATGGGTGACAAAACGCAGCCCTGGCGGAGGCCAACACCCACTGAGAACAGGCCCGACTTACTACCGAGAATCCGGACACAGCTCTTGCTTTGGGAGTAGAGAGATTGGATGGCCCTCAGTAGTGACCCCCGCACCCCATACTCCCGCAGCACCCCCCACAGTATTTCCCGAGGGACCCGATCATATGCCTTCTCCAAATCCACAAAATACATGTAGACCGGATGGGCATACTCCCAAGCCCCCTCCAGGATCCTTGCAAGAGTGAAAAGCTGGTCCGTTGTTCCACGACCAGGGCGGAATCCGCATTGTTCCTCTTCAATCTGAGGTTCGACTATCGGCCGAACACTCCTTTCCAGCACCTTGGAGTAGACTTTCCCAGGGAGGCTAAGTAATGCGATACCCCTGTAATTGGCACACACCCTCTGGTCACCCTTTTTGAACAGGGTGAACGGGGGTGAACACACCACCCCCGTTCAGTGCCACTCCTCAGGCACTGTCCCAGACTTCCACGCAATGTTGAAAAGACGTGTCATCCATGACAGCCCCTCAACACCCAGAGCCTTTAGCATTTCTGGATGGATCTCATCAACCCCTGGGGCTTTGCCACTGCGGAGATGTTTGACTACCGCAGTGACTTCCTCCAGGGAGATTATGTTTGCCGTCCTTCATCCTCCAGCTCTGTCTCTACCGTTGAGGGTGTAGTTGGGTTAAGAAGTTCCTCAAAGTGTTCTTTCCACCGCCCGATCACCTCCTCAGTTGAGGTCATCAATGTCCCACCCTTACTGTACACAGCTTGGATGGATCCACGCTTCCCCCTCCTGAGGCACCGGATTATTTGCCACTTTGGTGCCGACTGAAAGTCCTTCTCCATGGCTTCTCCGAATTCCTCCCACACCCGCTGCTTTGCCTCCGCTACAGCCGAGGCTGCCGTCCTCTTGGCCTGTCGATACCTCGCAACTGAGTCCGGAGTCTCACAGGCTAACATAGCCCGGAAGGCCTCCTTCTTCAGCCGGACGGCTTCCCTGACCCCCTGTGTCCACCACGGAGTCCGAGGGTTGCCGCCCCTTGAGGCACCAATGACCTTGAGGCCACAGCTCTCAACCACAGCTTCGGCAATAGAAGCTTTGAACAAAGACCACTCTGACTCAATGCCCCCAGCCTCCACAGAGATGCCAGAAAGATTCTGCCGGAGGTGGGAGTTGAAGGTCTCCCGGACAGGGGCATCCACCAGACGCTCCCAGTTCACCCGCACTACACGTTTGGGCTTACCAGGTCTGTCCAGAGGCTTCCCCCGCCATCTTACCCAACTCACCACCAGATGGAGATCGGTTGACAGCTCTGCCCCTCTCTTCACCCGAGTGTCCAAAACATGCGGCCTCAGGCCAGATGACACAATAACAAAATCGATCATTGACCTTCGGCCTAAGGTACTCTGGTACCATGTACACTTATGAGCATCCTTATGTTTGAACATGGTGTTTGTTATGGCCAATCCATGACTAGCACAGAAATCCAATAACAAAACCCCACTCCGGTTCAGATCAGGTAGGCCGTTCATCCCCAACACGCCCCTCCAAGTTTCCCCATAGTTGCCCACGTGTGCGTTGAAGTCTCCCAGGAGGACTATAGAGTCCCCTTCAGGAGCCCCATGCAGGACTCCATCCAGGGTGTGCAAGAAGGCGGGATATTCTGAACTGTTGTTTGGTGCATAGGCACAAACAACAGTCAGAGTTTTCCCTCCCATGACCCTAAGGCGTAGGGAGGCGACCCTCTCATCCACCGGGGTAAACTCCAACAAAGCGGCACTCAGCCGGGGACTTGTGAGTATCCCCACACCCGCCCGGCGCCTCACACGCTGAGCAACTTCAGAGAAGGAAAGAGTCCAACCCCTATCCAGGAGTTTAGTTCCAGAGCCAATGCTGTGCGTAGAGGTAAGCCCCACCAGATCTAATTGGTAGCGCTCCACCTCCCGCACAAGCTCAGGCTCCTTCCCCCCCAGAGAGGTGACATTCCACGTCTCCAAAGCCAGTCTCTGTTGGCTGGGTTTGGTCCGTCGATGCCCCCTGCCTTCACTGCCACCTAACTGGCAGTGCACCCGACCCCAGCGGTTCTTCCCGTAGGTGGTGGGTCCGCGGGAAGGAGAAGTGACCACGACCGGGCTCCGTGGCTAACGACCGGGCTCCTCCGGGCAGAATATCCTCACTTCTACTTGTTAACATAACATAACATAACATAGTGTAAACATAGTGTAAACCTAGTGTCTAAAAACATAATGTAAACATAGTGCAAACCTAGTGTATGTAAACATAGTGTAAACCTAGTGTCTGTAAACATAGTGTAAACATAGTGTAAACAGTGTCTGTAAACATAGTGTAAACCTAATGTCTGTAAACATAGTGTAAACATAGTGTCTGTAAACATAGTGTAAACCTAGTGTCTAAAAACATAGTGTAAACATAGTACAAACCTAGTGTCTGTAAACATAGTGTAAACCTAGTGTCTGTAAACATAGTGTAAACATAGTGTAAACACAGTGTCTGTAAACACAGTGAACTGTGCACCCCCGAGGAAGTCTTTGAATGTTTCACTGCCAGGAGCCAGGAGTTCTAGTTTAAAGTACTATAGTATGTTGTACTTGGGCTAGGACTGCACCCAGTCCAGTAAGACTAGCATCTGTGTTTCAAATCTGCAGAAGCCAGTACAGGGTCCTGGTGTGGTCTCCTTGGGCTTGGGCTGCTTGGCCTAGTCCGTTCCCTTTGCTGATAGGGGGCGGGGCTACGGTGAATATGTTGAACCTGGCTCTGCTGCAAAGGGGGTGCAGGCTGCAAAGGGGAGGGACTGAACTCTGGGGAACTGAGGTTGGAAAGTCTCGGGGATGTGGTCATCCAGGGTCTCCTCCTTCCAGTTTACTGTCTGGTCCGGATTCCCCCGTCTGTCCTTCACAGTCCCGTTTGGTGGGTCTCCATGTCCAGAGCCAACGGCCCGATTCGTGCAAAGGTAGCCTGGTTCCTCATGTCCCCTTGCTCCCCTTGGAGACCCCCTGGTTGGAGGTCGAAGGAGTACCGGGGACACAGTTGGTAACCTGGGGGTCCCGGGCCTGAAGTCTTTTCCCTAGTTCACAAAGTTTCTCCAAACTGTTAAAACGTAGAGCAAACGTAGACATTCTTTGTCACCGTTTGTGTTGTGTTTGTGTACCGTAACTCATCCAGAGATTCAGAGTTATTTGCAGGAGCAGCCTCTCTGCCTCCCATTCGGCTCACCCTCCAGGGGGCTTCAGATTCAGTCCCACCACTGGGCTGCAGTCCCCAGCTGGGTTCGGAGGATCGCTGGCACCTCACTTTACACTCACTACAGTCTGCACCATTGAACTTTGGAGTCCATGGAGGGATAAACAATGGGGCTAAAACGGCAGAGGCTGCTCAGGCTGCTTCTAGTGAGGAACAATACAGAGGCTGCTCAGGCTGCTTCTAGTGAGGAACAATACAGAGGCTGCTCAGGCTGCTTCTAGTGAGGAACAATACAGAGGCTGCTCAGGCTGCTTCTAGTGAGGAACAACACAGAGGCTGCTCAGGCTGCTTCTAGTGAGGAACAATACAGAGGCTGCTCAGGCTGCTTCTAGTGAGGAACAACACAGAGGCTGCTCAGGCTGCTTCTAGTGAGGAACAACACAGAGGCTGCTCAGGCTGCTTCTAGTGAGGAACAACACAGAGGCTGCTCAGGCTGCTTCTAGTGAGGAACAACACAGAGGCTGCTCAGGCTGCTTCTAGTGAGGAACAATACAGAGGCTGCTCAGGCTGCTCATTCCCAGACTAAGCAGTTATGAACCTCACAAAGACGAGACCAAAGGGTTTTTACAAAAACTGAAACATGCAAGAAAACACACAGCTAATAGATAAAATACTGACTCTGAATTAAAAACAACAAATACAACTATAAAGGATAACCACAAGAATCTTTTATAATGTCTGCTTCTTCCACACACAGACAGACAGACACTGTGTGTGTGATGCTGTGTGTGGGTTTAAGTGTCATGATGCTGTGTGTATGTGTTTAAGTATGTGTGTGTGTGTGTGTGTGTGTGTGTGTGTGTGTGTGTGTGTGTGTGTGTGTGTGTGTGTGTGTGTGTGTGTGTGTGTGTGTGTGTGTGTGTGTGTGTGTGTGTGTGTGTGTGTGTGTGTGTGTGTGTGTGTGTGTGTAAGTATCCTGATGCTGTGGAACAAGAACTACCAGGAGTTCGACCCGGTGGTGAGCTCCGTCACCACCAAGGTGAAGGGGGTGGCGCTGACCCAGCTGCCCGGGCTGGGGGAGGTGCTCTGGGATGTGGTGGACTACTGCGGTCCGGCTCAGGTGGGTCCTGCTGGTCCTGGTCCTGCTGGTCCTGCTGGTCCTGGTCCTACTGGTCCTGGACCTGGTCCTGGACCTGGTCCTGGTCTGGGTCCTGGTCCTGGTCCTGGACCTGGTCCTGGTCTGGGTCCTGGTCCTGGACCCGACCGTTCTGCCCTGGACTGGAATTTAAAAGCACAGGAAGTGGTGTTGATGTTTTTCTGTTTCAGGAGAGGAACTCCTTCTTTGTGGTGACCAACGTGATCGTGACCAAGAACCAGAAGCAGGGGAAATGTGCAGAGGGGCTTTTAAAGGTGGAATGATTCATCTAATATTTTAATATTATACTCATATACTAATTATTATTGCTATTTTTATGATAATTGATAGGTATCGATACATATGTTATTGTGTTTATATATAATAAGAATAATGAGAAACTATTCTAATTATTATTATTATTGTTACATAACTAGTTATGGTGTTAGTTATTGTTATGTCCCCAAAGGTTGGTCGGGAGGACAGGGTTTGTCAGACGGATAAAGATTGTTCAAGAGGAGCCTGGGACCAGTATAGCCATGGTATTCTGCTCCTCTCCCTTCTCCTCCTCTCTATTCTCCCTTTCTCCTCTTACATCTTCTTCTCTGCTCCTCTCACTTCTCCTTCTCTCCTCACTCTTCCAACACTCCTCTTCCCTCTGTTCTGTCCTTCTCCCCCTCCTCTCCTCTCCTCTTTTCCCTTCTCTTCTGCTCCTCTCTCCTCTCCCCTCTCTCCTCCCCACCTGGACTGCCATCTGTAGTGTTTGTATTGCAGGTGTGCAGACGGGCACCTGTGTGAAGTTTGACATGAGGAGGAAGACATGTGAGGTGTCTGCATGGTGTCCAGTGGAGACCAGGCGCAAACCTCCCAGGTAGACCCCACCTTCCTCACTGACTCACCTCCCCTCCCTACGACTCCCTCAGCTGTTCACCACTCACCCCACCTTCCTCACCTACATCCACCCCAACTCACTTCCACCTCACCTTTCTACACCTCTCCTCCCATTGTCACCTCCCCCTTCCTTCACATTGTCTCCCCTCGCCAGAGTACAGAACGTGGGGATGTTCTCCTCACTTCTCCTTCTCTCCTCTCCCTTCTCCTCCTATTACTTCTCCTTCTCTCCTCTCCCTTCTTCTCCTCTCACTTCTCCTTCTCTCCTCCTTTCACTTCTCCTCCTCTCCCTTCTCCTCCTCTCTCTTCTCCCTTCTCCTCCTCTCACTTCTCCATCTCTCCTCCTCTCCCTTCTCCTTCTCTCCTCTCCCTTCTCCTCTTCTCACTTCTCCTTCCCTCCTCTCACTTCTCCTTCTCTCCTCTCACTTCTCCTCCTCTCCCTTCTCCTCCCCTCACTTCTCCTTCTCTCCTCTCACTTCTCCTCTCACTTCTCCTTCTCTCCTCCTCTCCCTTCTCCTCCTCCTCTCACTTCTCCTCCTCTCCCTTCTCCTTCTCCTTCTCCTCCTCTCACTTCTCCTCCTCTCCCTTCTCCTTCTCTCCTCTCCCTTCTCCTCCTCTCACTTCTCCTCCCCTCCCTTCTCCTTCTCCTCCTCTCACTTCTCCTTCTCTCCTCCTCTCCCTTCTCCTCACTTCTCCTCCTCACGTGAGGATGTCCTCCTCCTTTTCCGTCCCCAGGCCGGCTCTCCTGGCGGTGGCGGAGAACTTCACCGTCCTCATCAAGAACAACATCCGCTTCCCCGCCTTCAACTACGTCAGGTGAGAGAGAGAGAGAGAGAGAGAGAGAGAGAGAGATTTGTTTCTGGAAATGTGTTCATCCTTTCAAATTCCATTTTGAATAAAGCAGCCATATAGTTAACATCTAAGATAAATATTTCTAACCTTCAAAGTTGTCAGATGACTTGTGAGCGTAGCTTCAGTGGCGGTTAGAGACCATTCCGACGTGGTTCTGTTAAGGCCGGGACACACCGAGCCCACGGTCAGCCGTGCATCAATTAGCACAAATTTGCGCAGACGAAGCCCCGCCTTCTCCTGTCGGCTGAAAAAGATGCACGCGAACACACTGCACAGACGGCTGTCTAGCACATACGTTCTGAGCCTTCGTGAGAGCAGTTACTTTCCTTACCAGCAGGTGGCGGTAGTCTGTATCTTTTTTAAGAGGTTGCTTGTCGTTTCCCCCCCCCCCCCCCTCTGACACGCAAGTGGAAACACGCATTGCCGCGTGCTTAGCAGACATCTCAAAGTGGATGTCGATGCACCACCTAAAGCTCAACCTGGACAAGACTAAGCTAGTGTTCTTCCCGGCAAAGGGCTGTCCGCACCGAGACCTGGCTGTCACCATTGGTGATGCTGTGGTGACACCTATTCGGACTGCAAGGAATCTGGGTGTGACCCTGGACGACCAACTGTCGTTCTCCGCAAACATTGCATCGGTGACACGCTCCTGCAGATTCCTCCTCTACAACATCAGGAGGATTCGGCCTTTTCTCACTGAAAAGGCTGACAGGTGCTCATCCAGGCTCTTATCATCTCCAGGCTGGACTACTGCAACTCCCTCTTTGCTGGCGCTTCGTCATCTGCCATCAGGCCCCTTGAGCTCATTCAGAAAGCTGCAGCTCGTCTGGTGTTCAACTGACAAGTTCTCCCACACATCTACCCGTCTCTACACTGGGTCCCTGTAGCTGCTCCATCTAGTTCAAGACCCTGGTGCCTACAGGGCGGTGAAAGGAACAGCTCCTTCCTACCTCCAGGCAATGGTCAAGCCCTACATCCCTGCCCGTCTGCTCGCCCCGTGGCTTAGGGGCCCTTGAGGCCGATCTACACGGTCACGGCTCTTCTCTGTCCTGGACCCAAAGTGTCATGGCATGTCATGACTTCAGAGTCACTGCCCATCTTCCACCGCAAGCTGAAAAATGTACCTCTTCAAGAAACACTACCCGGATCCTTCCTCCTAGCGCACCCACTTTTTACTAGCGTGCAAGTGTCTTACTAATTTGATTGTTTGCGTGTTAGTTAGATATTGTTAGCCAACTTATTGTACTTTTACCCTAACTTATTGTATTTTTACCTGAGCACTGGTTCAGTTCTTGGAGACTTGTTAGGAATGAAATGCACTTTTGACTTATGGTGACGAGTTGTTCTCTCACCTTCCTTTGTTGAACACACTATTGTAAGTCGCTTTAGACAAAAGCATCTGCTAAATTACTGTTATGTTATGTAATAAAAAAGGGAAACCGAAAGACCCAGGACTGCGGATATAAACGGTAAACAAAAAAGTGCAAGAAATTTGAATACACAAGTCTACTTAATATCCCAGTGAAAAAGCAGTATAATGGATATATGGATAATTGACTCTTGACTTAACAGCTGAACTTGGCTGAAATTGGCTGAACAGCCAATCAGAGTGATCTCTCTTTTGTCCTGGCCTTTAGAAGGTAGCATGTTTTTAAAGAGTGTAACTTAATCTTCATCCATTCATGGATGGGATCAGTCTGAACATGTTCTTCCTGTCATCAGAATCCCAGCCAACACAAAGTCTGCCAGCGTTGATCAACCGATAAACTTTCCCTGTAGCCGGTAGAAAAAAATGTAATGTTTAAAAATACAAAAGAGTTGGAATAAAGAAGTCAAACAGAAACCACTTGCTTCTGCTTTTTGACTAACTGCTACACTGACCTTCTAACGTTACCAAATAATGTCAGCGCATTGAGAGACCAAACAAACAGACCCAGGACTAGAAGCTGTGTGAAGCCATTTTAATCTTAATGGTTCAAGACAAATATAATGCCATACGAAAGTGGTTCTTGGCTTGAACCTTGAGGTCAAACCAGAGATGAATTTGTGAGATTTAGGCGTTCTTCTTCTTCTTTTACAAGATAAACTGGGTTAATCTTAAACTTGGCTAAATTAGACTCAATAAAACTAAACTACACTAATTCAGGCTGTTAATTATATTATATAAATTATATTATGCTAAAGTAGGCTGAAACTAGGCTAACGTCGGTTAAGCTCGGCTAAACTAAACTAAGCCGAGCTACGCTAAGCTAAGCTATCATGATGGTCTTCCAGGAGGAACATCCTACCCAAGATGAACGAGGCGTATCTGAAGGGCTGCCGGAGGGAAGAGGACGCTCTGTGTCCCATCTTCCGTCTGGGAGACATCGTCCACCAGGCCAAGGAGAACTTCACACAGCTAGCGGTGGAGGTGGGTCTGCTGGTGGAGGTGGGTCTGCTGGTGGAGGTGGGTCTTACAATGGAAGTGGGTCTGGTGGGAAGGTGTGTCTGGTGGTGGAGGTGGGTCTGGTCATGAAGGTGGGTCTTGTTGTGGAAGTGGGTCTGGTGGTGAAGGTGAGTCTGGTGGTGGAGGTGGGTCTTATCATGGAGGTGAGTCTTACCACAGAGTTGGGTTTAGAGGTGGGTCTGGTCACGGAGGTTGTAGAAAGTGGTACAAAGTTGTCAATGATCACCTAGTAAATGAGTCTTGTGATTGCAGCGTGACTGCACATAACACGCATCGGAGATATCCTCTGTGATTCTGAAGGAGGTGTGGTCATGTTGTGCCACCTGCCACCACAGGGGGGCGTGATCGGCATCCAGATTAACTGGGACTGTAACCTGGACCGCCTGATGGAGCGATGCCTGCCCAAGTACTCCTTCAGGAGGCTGGACGAGAAGGAGAGCAACCGGACCCTCTACCCTGGCCTCAACTTCAGGTCGGGGCCACAGTCCAGGAGCTACTAAGTTACTAAAATAACCTCAGAAACAGTAAATAATAATACTAAATAGTGGTCCCGTGGTGGCTAACATTGTCTTGCGCAAGGCTAACACATCGTCACAAAAGGCTAACACGGTGTCACGCTTGGCGAACACAGTCTCATGCTTTGCTAACAACACAGTCTCATGCTAGGCTAACACAGTCTTACACTAGGCTTGCACAGTCTCACCCTAGGCTTATATTGTCTCATTCTAGGCTAATACAGTGTCATGCTAGGCCAACACGGTTTCCCGCCATGTCTACAGTCTTATGCTAGGCTAGCACTGTCTCACGCTAGGCTAACACCACAGCCTCACGTAACGCTGTCTCACACAGGTTTGCGCGGTACCACAGCGAGAACGGAGTAGAAATGCGCACGCTGTACAAAGCGTTCGGAATCCGCTTTGACATCATGGTGTTCGGAAAGGTTGGGTGATGTCCACCTGTCTCATACTTTATCATGACCTTCATTAGTGAAGTCATTGAAATGGAAACATGGGTCCATTTGTAACAGTTGTTTTTATCCTCTGTTTTAGGCGGGTAAATTCAGCTTTATTCAGATAATTGTCTACATTGGATCGACACTGTCTTACTACGCCTTGGTGAGTACCTTTTCTAGTTTTTAAATTACAAATATTATTGTCACTTCATGATGACAATGGTGTTTCTATATTGAAGCAGCTCATCCCTGATAGGTGGGTTAACTGGGTGGGTACAAACACATGTGTTCGTGGTTCAGTGGTTAAGTGAGTGGTTCTTGGGGGTTCAGTGGTTCTTGTAACTCAGAAAGCGTCCAATCCAATCCCCTCCAGACGACCATCTTCATCGACTGGCTGATCGGGACAAGCTGCTACAGGGTGGAGGCCAGACAGAACTACTCAGAGCGCAAGGTGGAGTCAGTCCAGGATAAGCAGCAGGTGACCTCTTAAGAGGATGGTTCTGATGTACATAATGATGGGCTTATCTCTTGTTCTGGTGCCGTGATGTGAGCTTCTCTTGGTGGTCCCGGTTTCAGTGCATCCTCTCCATCTCGTTCGTGGACGAGGGCCACCTGCGCCTCGTCCGCCGGTCGCTAAAGAAGAGCCTGCAGAACGTCAGGACCATGTCTGTGGTCCCGCGCATGGTGAGTCCTCCGTTGCCATAGAAACCAGGATGAAACAACACCTCATAAAGTGTTATCATCTTTTCCACCACCCCTCATTTCACTGTTACTATAACGGCGCACGTGACAAATAGACCTTTGGATCTCAAATCGGTGAACTATAGTGGCATCATGACATGGCTTTATGACAGAAGATGTCTCTCCTGCAGGAGACCAATGGCAGTCAGCTCAGAGCCACTCTGGGGCTGCTCCAGCAGGTTGTCACCCCCTCATCTCCCCCCGACCTCAACCGAGGCTCTAAACACAGCCTCCGGCCCGGGGGCCCGGCCTGGTGCGCGTGCGGTGGCTGCAGTTCCGCTCCCCTCCGCCAGGAGGAGCTGTGCTGCAGGAGGTCTCGGGGCCCGTGCATCACCTCCTCTCCTCTCTTTGGTCCCCTGGTGCTGAGCCGCCCCCTATTGGAGGCGGCGCTGCTGTACCGGGACCCTCTCTGTGACCAGGTCGGGACCTCCACCGCCGCCCTGCGCCACTGTGCCTACGAGCAGTACGTCAGCTGGAGGGTCGGGGTCCCGCCGGACGACAGCCACCCGGTCGTCCCCCGCTGCTGTGTGGACCGGATCCGGGAAGAGTTCCCCAGCCAGGACGGAGAGTACCAGGGCTTGGGGCCCAGATAACTCTGACTAAAGACTGGACCACCACAGTTACTCATGTACTAACAACACTAACTGATACTGCAAGTGACTTGAGGGAAGCAATAAAACCTTCTAAAGTTGTCTCAGTTTTACAGAAGCAGACTTGTGGAGGCATGAAACTAGCATTTTTTTAATGATGCGCAGATGGTTTTTAGAGTTTGTGTACTGGACAGCTCCCAGTGTCCACCAGTAGAAGACTTTGGTTGTACTGGTAAAGTGTTCTACTGTCACACAGTGACAGAGCCGGGTTGGGAGCAGGTTTTGAAGATAAGCGATCCACATGAATGTTGTTATCTTAATTGGCATGTTACTTTATTTAATGCCTACATGTGTTGAATGCACTTATGTAATTCGCTTCAGACAAAAGCGTCTGCTAAATGACTAATGGAATGGAATGGAATACTTTGCCAGATTTCAACCAGGCTTGTACCATGGTTTTTGTATGCATTGCCTCATCGGCTATTAGCATAACAATAACAGAACAGTGTTTGTTTATTCATACTCATCTAAATCCCACTTGGGTGCATGCTGCTTTAACCCCCTTACGACCTATACCCACGACCACTGAAACGCCATGTCGGATCTCTTACTTCATGGGAGTGTTGACCCCAGTGAAGCGTCCCCGGAGGAGGAGGAGAACTGAGCCCTCTCCCTCGTCAACCCGCTCCATCAGCCCAGGGGTTCCCTGGTGTTCTGATTGGTCATCATGTTGCGTTACACCCTCTCTGTCTCATGATATCACGCATCCTTCACATCAATTACATCCACCTAAATGTCATCTGCATCCTCCTTTCTGTGGAAATAAATCATCTCAAGGAACGTCGTATGACCATGTTTAGCCTTTATGCTCTTTATTAAGATTGCATATTCATAAGCTGCCTTTATGACTTATGGTTTATTAGTCAACAATCTGGCATTAGTTAGGGGTTAGGGTTACAGGGAGGTGATGGGGTTAGGGGTTACATGGAGGTGATGGGGTTACATGGAGGTGATGGGGTTACAGGGAGGTGATGGGGTTACAGGGAGGTGATGGGTTACAGGGAGGTGATGGGGTTAGGGGTTACAGGGAAGTGATGGGGTTAGAGGGAGGTGATGGGGTTACAGGGAGGTGATGGGGTTAGGGGTTACATGGAGGTGATGGGGTTACAGGGAGGTGATGGGGTTAGGGGTTACAGGGAGGTGATGGGGTTACAGGGAGGTGATGGGGTTAGGGGTTACAGGGAGGTGATGGGGTTAGAAGTTACAGGGAGGTGATGTGGTTACAGGGAGGTGATGGGGTTACAGGGAGGTGATGGGGTTAGGGGTTACAGGGAAGTGATGGGGTTAGGGGTTACAGGGAGGTGATGTGGTTACAGGGAGGTGATGGGGTTAGAGGGAGGTGATGGGGTTAGGGGTTACAGGGAGGTGATGGGGTTACAGGGAGGTGATGGGGTTACAGGGAGGTGATGGGGTTAGAGGGAGGTGATGGGGTTAGGGGTTACAGGGAGGTGATGGGGTTACATGGAGGTGATGGGATTAGGCGTTACAGGGAGGTGATGGGGTTAAGGGAGGTGATGGGGTTACAGGGAGGTGATGGGGTTACATGGAGGTGATGGGGTTAGGGTCATGGTGGCTGAATCCTGGTCCCGGGGTCTAGGGACCACTTCTCCTCTGACTTGACTTCCTAGAGAAGAGAAACAGCAGATCTTAAACAGGGACCCCCTCTATACCTTCCTCTAGTTCTCATCTCATTTCAAACCGGATGTTTTAGCACTACTGTACTCATTGATTTAGTCAAGCTATTATATTCAAGTTATTATATTATATAATCTATTATATTGTTTCTGAGTCTGTTCAGAGATACATCGACAGATGTTGACCTCTGACCTGAGGTGCTGGCTGGGGGCCCGGGAAGGGGAGCCCGCCTCGGTCCCCCTGGAGGTCTGGTTCTGCCGCCGTACCAGACCCGGGTCCCCGGGGGGCGGGGCCTCCTCCAGGAGGGGGCGTGTCATCACGTCGCGGTCCGCCTGGAGCCGCGCCGCTCCATCCAGGATGGCTAGGAGCTTCTGCATCATCTGGTTCCTGTGGACCTCATACTGCACCTCCTCTTTCCCCTCCTCCTCCTCCACCTCCTGCTCCTCCTCTTTTCTCTCCTCCTGGACAGAAAGTTATTCATCATAGTCAGTGACAAATGCAACCATTCCCGTTTTTGCGAGAGCCTGAATGCCCGCCCCACGCTAACCAATAGTCAGCCAGCACTAGGTCAGCTGACTCTGACGTCGGCCAATCTAAACAAACGCACTCTGTTGCATTGTCGCTTTCAAGCCTGCAGTCGAGTTCATCTGACAGCTGCTTGCTGCAGCTTCAAGGTCACCAGAACCTCCACCTCCCATCTCCACCCTACTCCACCCTCCCCATCGCCACCCTACTCCACCCTCCCCATCGCCACCCTCCTCCACCTCCCATCTCCACCCTACTCCACCCTCCCCATCGCCACCCTCCTCCACCTCCCATCTCCACCCTACTCCACCCTCCCCATCGCCACCCTCCTCCCCATCTCCACCCTACTCCACCCTCCCCATCGCCACCCTCCTCCACCTCCCATCTCCACCCTACTCCACCCTCCCCATCGCCACCCTCCTCCACCTCCCATCTCCACCCTCTTCCACCTCCCATCTCCACCCTACTCCACCCTCCCCATCGCCACCCTCCTCCCCAGCTCCACCCTACTTCACCCTCCCCATCGCCACCCTCCTCCCCATCTCCACCCTCCTCCACCTCCCATCTCCACCCTACTTCACCCTCCCCATCGCCACCCTCCTCCCCATCTCCACCCTACTTCACCCTCCCCATCGCCACCCTCCTCCCCATCTCCACCCTACTCCACCCTCCTCCACCATCCATCTCCACCCTACTTCACCCTCCCCATCGCCACCCTCCTCCCATCTCCACCCTACTTCACCCTCCCCATCTCCACCCTCCTCCCCATCTCCACCCTACTTCACCCTCCCCATCGCCACCCTCCTCCACCTCCCCATCGCCACCCTACTTCACCCTCCCCATCTCCACCCTCCTCCCCATCTCCACCCTACTTCACCCTCCCCATCGCCACCCTCCTCCACCTTCCCCATCGCCACCCTACTTCACCCTCCCCATCTCCACCCTCCTCCCATCTCCACCCTCCTCCACCTCCCATCTCCACCCTACTTCACCCTCCCCATCGCCACCCTCCTCCCCATCTCCACCCTACTTCACCCTCCCCATCGCCACCCTCCTCCCCATCTCCACCCTACTTCACCCTCCCCATCGCCACCCTCCTCCACCTCCCATCTCCACCCTACTCCACCCTCCTCCACCACCCATCTCCACCCTACTTCACCCTCCCCATCTCCACCCTCCTCCCCATCTCCACCCTACTTCACCCTCCCCATCGCCACCTCCTCCCATCGCCACCCTCCTCCCCATCTCCACCCTCCCTCCCCTCAGCACTTGACTTGAGGTTGACCACTAAATTGTCATCCAGACCCTTCACGGACCGCCTCATCTGTAAAATACCATAAAAAATGTATGACTACACATGCAGTGGCTGAGCAGAGTTCCAACGCCCCCATGTGGACACAGTGAGTACAGCAGTCAGCAAGGCTATTGATGCTCCCAATGTGTTGAAATATATACAACACATCCTTGGAAACATTACAATGGAAAACATAGGAAGGAATACAGAAAGAGACACTATTTAAAAAAAATATATTAATACTAATAATAATAATACTATACTTAACAATTTTAACAATATTGTTATTTTCAATGATCTATATAGGCTAGTACCCCTGCAGTACCCTCAGGTTGAAAAACACTTTTATGTGAACATCATGTAGCTATAGGAAGACTTTATGTGAACATCATGTAGCTATAGGAAGACTTTATGTGAACATCATGTAGCTATAGGAAGACTTTATGTGAACATCATGTAGCTATAGGAAGACTTTCATTTGATGGGAACATCATGTTGCTGCTGGTTCTGTTTTTATGTGTTTATTTCCCTGAACAGAACCACAGCGGCGAATACAAACTAATAAATATTATACCGTAAAACAACTGACTGAACTATCGCTTTAGCAACATAATTGTTCCTATGGCAACAGATGCTGTTTGGCGGTCAAAAAATGAGCTGTTTCTGGTCGTGTTGTGTTTGGGGGCGGAGCTCTCACCACCAGCGCCTGTCTGAGTGCCAGGCCCGCCTCCTGCAGGATGGTCTCCATCTGGCCACGCCCCCTCCTCTCCTCCTCCAGCTCTGCTCCTAGGAGCTGCACCGTCGCCGCATCCTTCCTGCCTGCCTCCAGGAGGCGCTCTCGCTCCTGTCTGTCCACATGACCAGCATACTTCAACTAACATTTCTATATAGGGGTATAGAGACAGGGTGTATAGGGTACAGGGGGTATAGGAGTGTAAAGGGTATAGGGTACAGGGGGTATAGGAGTGTATAGGGTATAGGGTACAGGAGGAATAGAGTGTAAAGGGTATAGGGTACAGGGGGTATAGGAGTGTAAAGGGTATAGGGTACAGGAGGTATAGGAGTGTATAGGGTACAGGGGGTATAGGAGTGTAGAGGGTACAGGGGGTATAGGGTACAGGGGTTATAGGAGGGTATAGGGTATAGGAGGGTATAGGGTACAGGGGGTATAGGAGGGTACAGGGGGTATAGGGTACAGGGGGTATAGGAGGGTATAGGGTACAGGGGGTATAGGAGGGTACAGGGGGTAGAGGGTACAGGGGGTATAGGAGGGTATAGGGTATAGGGTATAGGAGGGTATAGGGGATAGGGTACAGGGGGTATAGGGTACAGGGGGTATAGGAGGGTATAGGGTACAGGGGGTATAGGAGGGTATAGGGGATATGTTACGGGGGGTATAGGAGGGTATAGGGCACAGGGGGTATAGGAGGGTATAGGGCACAGGGGGTATAGGAGGGTATAGGGTACAGGGGGTATAGTACTCTAAAGGGTATAGGGTACAGGGGGTATAGGGGATAGGGTACAGGGGGTATAGGGTACAGGGGGTATAGTACTCTAAAGGGTAGAGGGTACAGGGGGTATAGGAGGGTATAGGGTACAGGGGGTATAGGGTACAGGGGGTATAGGAGTGTATATGGTATAGGGTACAGGGGGTATAGGGTACAGGGGGTATAGGTGGGTATAGGGTACAGGGGGTATAGGAGGGTATAGGGGATAGGGTACAGGGGGTATAGGGTACATGGGGTATAGGAGTGTATAGGGTACAGGGGGTATAGGGTACAGGGGGTATAGGGGGGTACAGGGTACAGGGGTTATAGGGGGGTATAGGGTACAGTATAAGTATATAGTATAGTATAAGTATACTCCTTCGTTGAGTGGTGTGAGCTGAACCACATGCAGCTCAACACTGACAAGACGAAGGAGATGGTGGTGGATTTCCGTAGGAGGAAATCTACTCCCACAGCCATTTCCATCAAGGGTGTGTCCGCAGAAGTTGTTCAGGAATATAAATACCTGGGAGTTCACCTGGACAACAAACTGGTCTGGGCCAAGAACTCTGAGGCCGTGTACAAGAAGGGTCAGAGCCGTCTCTACTTCCTGCAGAGGCTCCGGTCCTTCACGATGCTGAAGATGTTCTACCAGTCGGTGGTAGCCAGTGCCATCTTCTCCGGTGTCGTGTGCTGGGGAAGCAGGTTGAGATCAGCAGACGCCAACAAGATCAGCAGGATCGTCAGGAAGGCTGGAGCTGTCCTGGGGGTCCAGCTGGCCGCAGACCAGTTGGCAGGAGTCTTTGCAGACATCTTCAACCTCTCCCTGTCCCAGGCTGTTGTCCCCGCGGTCTTCAAGATGTCCACCATTGTGCCTGTCCCTAAACAACCCAAGGTAACATGCCTGAATGACTATAGACCTGTAGCCCTCACCTCGATTGTCAATAAATGCTTCGAGAGGTTGGTCAAAGACTTTATTTTTTCCGTGTTACCTGCCACGCTGGACCCATGGCAATTTGCATATCGTCAAAACAGATCCACGGACGACGCAATTGCCATGGCCCTCCACACTGCCCACGTGCAGCTGGATACTGGACCTCCTGTCGGACCGCCGCCAGGTGGTGAGGATGGGCAGCACCACCTCAGAGCCACTCAGGTATATCGTTGGAGGTGAGCTCCCCTCACTCCTGGATATATACAACCAGCGGTGCTTTGTCAAAGCATAAAGACATTGCCCACCCCAGCCACGAACTGTACACACTTTTACCGTCAGGCAGGCGATACCGCAGTATCAAGTGCCGTACAAATAGACTCCGAGATAGCTTCCACAGTCAGGCCTTATTTTTATAACTGCTGTCTGTCGTCGGGTATTGCACATAAGATTTTCACACCACTGCTTTATACTTGTGTAAACTGTGAAGTGACAATAAACTTGACTTGACTTGACTTGAGGGCTACAGGTCTATAGTCATTCAGGCATGTTATCTTGGGTTGTTTAGGGACAGGCACGATGGTGGAAATCTTGAAGACTGCGGGAACAACAGCCTGGGACAGGGAGAGGTTGAAGATGTCCGCAAAGACTCCTGCAAACTGGTCTGCGCATGCTCTGAGGACACGGCCCGGGATGTCATCGGGGCCTGCCGCCTTACGGATGTTCAGCCACTTGAAGGTGCGGCGCACATCCGCCTCCGAGATGTTCAGCAGGCTGGTCTCCTCAGGCGGCGCTGGCTTTGGCGGGCTGCCGTTCACGGGCTGCCGTTCACATCGAACCGAGCAAAAAAAGAATTTAGCTCTCCTGGGAGGGAGGTAGAGGAGTTCTCTACACAACTGGTTCTCCCTCTGAAGTTCGTTATCGTCTGTAGCCCCTGCCACATACCCCTCGTGTCGTGGCTCTTGAATTTCTCCTCCACTCTGTCCTTGTACTCCCGCTTGGCAGTGACGATGGTCTTACGGAGGTCGTAACGGGCTCTCGTATATTCCTCCATATTCCCGGAGCCAAAGGCGGTGTTACGCGCGTGTAGGGCAGCGCGAACATCGCCGTCAATCCACGGTTTCTGGTTGGGGTATATCCGAACCGACTTGGTCGGAACAACGTCATCTATGCACTTCTTGATGAACCCGGTGACCGACGACGCGTACTCGTTGATGTTATTGTCCGAGGCAACGCGGAACATGTGCCAGTCAGCGCGATCAAAACAATCCTGCAGCATAGAGTCTGATTGGTCCGACCAGCATTGGACCTCCCTCACAGCGATCGGTTGCTGCTTCAGTCTCTGCCTATAGGCGGGGAGTAGCTGGACAGAGTGGTGGTCTGATTTGCCGAACGGTGGGCGGAGGAGGGCCTTCATGTAGCCATCACGGAAGGGGGTGTAGCAGTGGTCGAGGATCCGCTCACCCCGCGTGTTGCTTGTTATGTGTTGGTAGAACCTCGGGAGAACCTTCTTCAGGTTCCCCTTGTTGAAGTCCCCCACCACGGTGAAAGCAGCCTCGGGGTGTGCCGACTCCTGTTCGCTGATAGCCCCATACAGTTCCTTCAGCGCTGTGTCCGTGTTGGCTTGTGGGGGAATGTAAACAGCGGTCACTGTTACCGCTGTAAACTCCCGAGGTAGCCAGTATGGACGGCACATAAGCATCAGGAACTCCAGGTCCGGGGAAAGACTTGAGGGGATGTACATGACTTTGGTTGCACCAAGATCTGTTTATCATGAGACATACCCCCCCTCCGCGATCTTTGCCGGAGAGAGCCTTTGTTCTGTCCGCCCGGTGGACGAACAATCCCGTCGGCTCGATAGCTGCGTCGGTAACCCCCTCCGACATCCATGTCTCCGTAAGGCAGATGATACAATTGTCCTTAGTTTCCCGGTGGATTTGAATACGAGCCTGTAGCTCTCTTAACTTATTGTCCAGAGACTGTACATTAGCCAGTAGAATGGTGGGTAGCGGGGGGCGATCGGATCGACATCTCAGCCTGACTAGCACGCCGGCTCGCTTCCCTCGCTTCTTCCGGCGACACTTGCGTGTAATCGTGCCCAAGATGGTCGGAGATAATCCAGCTGTGACTTCGGGCGAGACGTCCGAGTCAAAAGAATGAAAAAACTCCGGTAGGCGGCAAGCGACTGTCGATCTGATCTCCAGAAGTTTGCAAAAGTCCTAAATGAACGTGCTGCTAACTTTCTGAACAAAGATAGTCGCGATAAAAATAATAAATAACAAAAAACTGCGTCCTCGTGCGGGGGGTATAGGGGGTATAGGGTACAGGGGGTATAGGAGGGTATAGGAGTATATAGGGTATAGGGTACAGGGGGTATAGTACTGTAAAGGGTATAGGGTACAGGGGGTACAGGGTATACCTGAGGGCCTGAGCTTCATCCAGCAGCAGGGCGTGTTGGGTTTGTATCTGCTGCAGTCCCTGGCAGACAGAGTCCCGCTCCTGAAGCTCCACCCCCAGCTGTTTACACCTGTCAGTCAACTGCTGCACCACCTGAGGGGTTGAGAGAGCCATTCAGTCTCTCTCTCTCCTCTCTCTCTCTCTCTCTCTCTCTCTCTCTCGCTCTCTCTGTGTTTCCCTGTCTCTCTCTATCTCTGTGACTCTCTGTGACTTTGGGTTGGTTAACTGGTTATATGAGCGGTGGGAGAGGACTGTGTTAGTGCCCTGGTCCTCTTTCTAGATAAAGCCGAGACAGTAAATGTTGTGATAGGAAAAGGCATTGAGGTTAATGACCACCACCGGCGAACAATGTCACTCTTGCAAAACATTCAATAGTGTGTTCAATAGTGAGGATAGTAGTTATGGAAGGCAAGAAAAGTCTTCCTTTAATGTAAACCGAGCACAGGGCCGTAGGCTAAATGACCTGCAGGATAACACGACTATCACACAGCCTGCCTGGCCAGAGCCTACTTGGACTCAGAAGTCTAGACCTGGACGCAACTCTTTAAAGACCATTGTTTAGTTTGCCCTCCTTTTTTATGTGTCTCACCCTCTCTTTCTCCTCCTGTCTGTCTCTCTGCGTGTCTCACCCTCAGGTTGCTCTGCTTACTGAGGCTAAGATGTGCCATCAGGGGCTCTAGGACCTTGCCCTTCCTGCGGAGGAGGGTCTCCGAGTCCCTGAGGGTCTGGTTCTCCAGGACCAGGACCTGGTTCTGCTCCGCCAGGTGGGCTAGCTCGCCCTGCAGCGCCTCTCTCTCCCCCAGACAGCGAGACACCGCCTCCGACACACTGGACCGAGCCTGATGCTGCATCTCCACCGCAACCGCCGCCATGTGGTCCGCATGCTCCCTCTTTAACCTGGAGAACAAACATAAATATTATACTATATACTTTAATTGACTATACTATATTATATTATACTACTATATACTATACTACTATTTCATATACTGTATTATACTTTATATGATACTACTATATACTATATAGAATAATATAAAGTATATTACAGTATAGTATATACTATATACTATACTGTAATATACTTTATATGATACTACTATATACACTGCAGCCTTCCCATGTGGTCCACATACTCCTCTTTAACCTGAACCACAATATCTATCATACTATAGTAGGACCAGGACTATAGTATAGTATAGTATAGTATACTATACTATACTCTATACTAGAGTATAGTATACTATCGTATACTATACTATACTATACTAAATACTATAGTATAGTATCACACCTGTCTTTTTCCAGCACAGCGTTCTTCTCCAGTTGATAGATGACCTCATTGTGTGTCTCCTTCTGATTGGCCAACTGGTCCTTCAGCGATGACAAATCAGACATCAGCCTCTCCCTCTCCTCCCCAAACTCCTCTAGAGAGGCCAGCTTTCCCGCTGGATGAGTTGGAGGATGAAGGGGGAGGAGAGGAGGAGAGAGAAGTAGGACAGAGGAGAGGAGGGATGAGGGGAGAGGAGGAGAGCGAGGAGGAGATAGGAGAGAGGAAGGGAGAGGAGGAGAGAGTCACTTAGTACAGTGTGTGTGTGTGTGTGTGTGTGTGGTGTCAGCCTGGGGTTGTCACCATTTGTAGACTGAAACAAGCCCTTCATTCACCCCTGGACTACACTATGGGGTCGGCCGGCCAGATGTGTGATGACTAGATCAGCCTAACAAATACCGACCTACCAGCCAATTTATCTATCCATCATACATTGCGGCGGACAATCTAATCTAATCTTAACATCAAACAGTGGGCGTCTGTGTGTTGTTTAGATTAGATTATATTAGATTAAATTAGATTAGATTAGATTCAAATGTATTGTCATTGCACAGCACGGTACGGTACATCAAAAGGAATTTGGCATCTAACCAGAGTGCAAATGTTGCAGTAAAGTGCATGGTAATATACAATGTACAGTTGTTGAATAATATGTAAAAACAGTCTACTAGGTAAAAAACAGGTATAAAATAACTTATAGAGTAGGTATGGGATATGTGCAGAATTATAGGTATATGTATATACACACACAGGTAAGTATACAAGTATGAACAGGTAGTGAGCAGGGGTATGCAGTTATATCAACAGTTGAAGATTAATATAAATAAGTACAGTAAAATGTACATGGCTATCATACAGGTATGTAACCAATACATATGTAAACTATAGGTAGGGAGTTATGATTACAGATGTCATCTTCTTTCATCAGTAAACCCACCCAGCGCCATGTTCTCGGAGTAGAGCGTGTCACTCTTCTCCTGGTGGTCCTGGTGCAGCTGGTCCAGCAGGAGGTCCAGGGCGAGCCTCTGCTCCTGGCGGGACCTCTGCTCAGACGCCAGCCGCTCAGAGACGTGGCCCAGCTCCTCCTCCAGCTGGGCCACGGAGCGTTTCAGGTACTGGACCATGTCCCTCTTCTCCTGCTCCAGCTGGGAGGAGCGGGAGGAGAAGTCTGCCTGCAGCACCTGCAGCTCGTCACACCTGCGCTGACACCTGGGGGAGGATAGGGTTA
Organism: Muraenolepis orangiensis; assembly: GCA_027704905.1. Classification (NCBI taxonomy): domain Eukaryota; kingdom Metazoa; phylum Chordata; class Actinopteri; order Gadiformes; family Muraenolepididae; genus Muraenolepis; species Muraenolepis orangiensis. The sequence continues at coordinate 42,670 of JANIIK010000536.1, read as the reverse complement.
TGATATGAGTTATACTGAGAACATAATCATGGGAGCCATTATGGTTATAGGATCATCAACTGCCCTCTTTGGAAGACATTTTCAGTTCCCGCTGCTTCAGCAGAGCAGCCGACATACGAAAAAGACTCTTCCCACCCGGGACATCACCTGGTGGACCTGCTGTCCTCTGAGAGACCCTTCAGGTCCATTAGATCAACCATCACCTGGTGGACCTGCTGTCCTCTGAGAGACCCTTCAGGTCCATTAGATCAACCATCACCTGGTGGACCTGCTGTCCTCTGAGAGACCCTTCAGGTCAATTAGATCAACCATCACCTGGTGGACCTGCTGTCCTCTGGGAGACGCTTCAGGTCCATCAGATCACAGACTAACAGACATAAGATCAGTTCCTACCCCAGCACCATACGAGAACTTAACACTGTCAAACCCTGACACTGACTGTGTAACTACAATACTGTATTGCATCATCAATGCTGTTATGTGTGTAAAGCATGACCACGAGGACTGCTACACAATTTCTTGTTCTTGTGCGATGACAATAAAGGCATTCTGACAACAACATTGTTCCTAATGACACGATGGGCAATGTGTTGCGGATCACTTTTACGACAGCGCAACTATTACGCATTGGAGTATCACTGTGCGTAAAAGGCCAGCTCCAGGCCTACCTCCCCAGCTCCAGGCCGACCTCCCAGTCTTCAGGCCTACCTCCCAGGCTCCAGGCCTATCTCCCCAGCTCCAGGCCCACCTCCCAGTCTCCAGGCCTACCTCCCAGGCTCCAGGCCTACCTCCCAGGCTCCAGGCCCACCTCCCAGTCTCCAGGCCTATCTCCCCAGCTCCAGGCCCACCTCCCAGGCTCCAGGTCTACCTCCCCAACTCCAGGCCCACCTCCCAGGCTCCAGGCCTACCTCCCAGGCTCCAGGCCTATCTCCCCAGCTCCAGGCCCACCTCCCAGGCTCCAGGTCTACCTCCCCAACTCCAGGCCCACCTCCCAGGCTCCAGGTCTACCTCCCCAACTCCAGGCCTATCTCCCCAGCTCCAGGCCCACCTCCCAGGCTACAGGCCTACCTCCCCAACTCCAGGTCTACCTCCCCAACTCCAGGCCAACCTCCCAGGCTACAGGCCTACCTCCCCAGCTCCAGGCCTACCTCCCCAGGTCTACCTCCCCAGATGAAGGTCTACCTCCCCAGGTCTACCTCCCCAGATGAAGGTCTACCTCCCCAGGTCTACCTCCCCAGCTCCAGGCCTACCTCCCCAGCTGCTCCTCCAGAGTGCGGGTCTGCAGGAGGTAGAACTCCGTGTCCTTTCCTCTCGACTTCTCCGTCTCGCTGACGGTGCTTTTCTTTTGGAGCTTTTCTCCGTCTTTCCTCTGGTTCTTTTTCGACATGTTTCAGTCAGACTGCTGACCCGCTGTGTGTCCGGGGGGAGGGAGGGGGAGAAGGTCGAGTTGGTTTATAGAAGAGTTAGTTTATAGTCGAGTTAGTTTATAGTTGAGTCACAGATTTTGGTAACCAAGACACACAGGCGTTACTAACACATGACGTCACACACTTGCGTTGTTGTGAAGCGCAATACGGGGACCAGATGTCATATATTTAGGCATGTTTGTACCTGAAAGCACCTTATCATTCAACAATTATCCATATAACTATATTGTTAATTCATGTTGTCATTCATTAAACATGAAGAAAAGAGAAGGCAGCACGCAGCTCTATTCATTGTGTTGGGTGGTGTCTGAGCATGCGCAGTAGGCCCTCCTGAGAGAGACGCTCAGAGCGACACGGGACACTGCGATGAAGAGGTAGGTACACTTTATAACTATTAGTAATAACTAAATCAATAAATATTATAACTATTATTAATTATTCTGAAGAAGAAGAAAAATAATAAGAATAATTAATCTGGATGTTTTGCGGCAATGATCAACAATGATCACGATGAAAGTTAATCACTTCAATTCACTTCAATCATATCAATTGATATATACTTTAGGCGCTCCAGATAAAAATGATAAAATAGGCTATAATGTTGAATGTACTATTTTGTTAGTTGTCATTATCATATCGCAAGTATTTTATCGTGTATATGGGAGTGTGTGTGTGAGAGAGAGAGAGAGAGAGAGAGAGAGAGAGAGAGGAGAGAGAGAGAGAGAGAGAGAGAGAGAGAGAGAGAGAGAGAGAGCCAGAGCCCTCTGTTCAGTTCTCTGCTACGGCTAACACACACACACACACACACACACACACACACACACACACACACACACACACACACACACACACACACACACACACACACACACACACACACACACACACACACACACACACACACACACACACACACACACACACACACACACACACACACACACACACACACACACACACACTTTGTCTATCTCTCTCTTCCCTTGTGTTGTAATCATTGTTCCAGTGGACACTGGGGTCTGTGTGATCAACACGTCTCCAAACATTCACGTTGTATATGTGTGTGTGTGTCTGTACCACAACTGCTTCTACTAGTACTATCTCTCTCTCTCCCTCCCCAGTCCGTCTAATGTCTGTCCACCCAGGAGGTCGGAGGTGTGGTTGGAGGGCGGAGGAGGGTCTCTAGGTGAGGATGACATCCCCTTCTTCCTTCTTCCTCCTCTCCTCTCATTCACCACAACTCCATTGGTCTCAGGTAGCAACCAGTGGACAGGTAGCACCTTGCTATAGATGAATAAGAACAAGTTACTATATAAATGAATCTCTATATATTATTATATAATTAATCTCTATCTATATATATATAATAAGCCAATGCATGCAAAACTGCATTCTAATCTTTAAACATGTATGTATTTACATGCATTATGATGTTGGTGTCGAGAAGGAGCACCACATCCTGGAGCTCAGGAGGGAGCCCTAGGAACCCTAACTGCTCCTGATCCGCTGGCTGTCTCCTTGCATGGCTGACACCGCCGTCGGTTAATGAATGAATGTGTGTATGAATGGGTGAATGTGAGGCATGGCTTGTAAAAAGCTTTGGATAAAAGAGTACTATAAATGAGGTCCATTTACCATTTATCATCCTACTGTCAACCAGACCCCCGTGGAAGTCCAGGTCCCTCTCCGGCCCCTTGCCCCTCCTCCTCCTCCTCCTCCTCCACAAACCAGGACCACAGGACCTCAAGACCTCTACACCCCCTCAACTATAGCACCATGTACCAGGACCCTATAAACCCCAACACGGTGTACCAGGACCCTATAAACCCCAACACGGTGTACCAGGACCCTATAAACCCCAACACGGTGTACCAGGACCCTATAAACCCAAACAAGGTGTACCAGGAGCCAATCAACCCCAACCCCATTTACCAGGAGCCCATACACCAGGACCCTATTAACCATAATAACATATATCAGGACCCTATTAACCATAACAACATATATCAGGACCCTATAAACCATGAGCACCCCATATACCACAACCCCGTATGCCGAGACCCCGTCTGCCAGGACCCCGTGGCCTTCCTCTTCCCGGATGTGGAAGGGAACAGCTATGCGGCGGTCCGCCGGTCAGCACTCTGGCCCGGGAGGTACCGGTCCAGGCTGATGCCCGGGGAGAACCGGCCCCTGGAGGCGGGGCTTCTTCGCCGGGTGAAGGAGGTGCTGGTGGAGGTGGAGCCCAGGACCGCCGCTCAACACATCACCAGGGCTGACTGCACGGTACCCGCCCAATACAGACCGCTGTCTGGTGTGTGTGTGGTGTACACAGACTGTGTGTGTGTGTGTGTGTGTGTGTGTGTGTGTGTGTGTGTGTGTGTGTGTGTGTGTGTGTGTGTGTGTGGTGTGTGTGTGTGTGGTGTGTGGTGTGTGTGTGTGGTGTGGTGGTGTAAACAGACAGGTGTGTTTATTGTTGGTCTTATATTCACTTTGTAATGGTGTGTGTGTGTGTGTGTGTGTGTGTGTGTGTGTGTGTGTGTGTGTGTGTGTGTGTGTGTGTGTGTGTGTGTGTGTGTGTGTGTGTGTGTGTGTGTGTGTGTGTGTGTGTGTGTGTGTGTGTTGGTGGTGCAGGTGGCGGGCATGGTGGAGGTGAGGGTGGAGGACCAGAGGAGGATGGGGGTGGGCTCTGGGGTGGAGCTGCTGACTCTGGCCCACGGACACCAGCTCCGCCTGGACCTGCTGGAGAGGTAGTGATGCTGGTATATAATCTATAGCAGTGGTTCTCCACCGAGGGTCCCTGTACTAAATAAATCATGATACTAGCGTTCAATAAACAAACATGTTTACCACAACTTTACTACAAACTGCAATGGGATCTTATATCCATGTGTGTGTGAGCAGCGATGTCTCCATGTGTGTGTGAGCCCAGATCCCCGACCATGTCCCCATGTGTGTGTGAGCCCAGATCCCCGACCATGTCCCCATGTGTGTGTGAGCCCAGATCTCAGACCATGTCTCCATGTGTGTGTGAGCCCAGATACCAGACCATGGCGGTGGTGCTGGCCCTGTTCATCCTGGGCTGTACCGGGAGCCCAGAGGAGAGAGCTGCCCTCCTCCATAAAGCCATCCAGATCGCTGCCCAGCTCAAGAGCAGCATGGGGAACATGTTTGGCTTCTCCGCCGTCATGAGGGCCCTGGAGCTGCCCCAGGTAACCACGGAGACCGCCTCTGGATGTACACAGCAACACGAACGCTATCAAAGAAGAACAAGGTTCCCTATGGCTACTATAATAATAGTGTGTCCTCAGGTGGCCCGTCTGCAGCAGACTTGGACGTTGCTTGGCCAGCGGTACACAGAGGGCGCTGTTCTGTACCAACACACCCTCAGACCCTTCCTGAAGGCCCTGGACCACGGCAAAGGTCGCCATCACTCTCCTCCTCCTCCTCCTCCTCCTCCGCATGGCCCCTCCTCCCCATGGGTTCTCCTCCTCCTCCTCCTTCTCCCCCGCATGGCCCCTCCTTCCCATGGCTTCTCCTCCTCCTCCATCCTTCAGGGGTTTATTAGAAGTTTAAACTTATATCTGATGGATGTTGTGCTTGGTGCTCCATGCAGTGCTGCCCTGTTGGACAGCTGTTTGTTCAGATCATTGTGAAGCTGTTGTGAAGACGTGTTGAGATGTGAACCCTCTCTCTCTCTCTCTCTCTCTCTAGAGAGCACCCAGCTGACAGGCACCTCCTTCCCCCATGTGACCCCCCTGCTCCTCCTGCTGGAGAAGAGAGCGGCTGCGGGGGAGGGGGTGTGGCCGGCCGAGGGGGCGGAGTCACAGGTGGGAGAGGGCGAGGAGTCTTGGGAGAAGGTGGAGGCTGGCGTGGACGCGGTGGTGGCTCACCTGGCGGTGGGGCGTACCATAGCGCAGCTGGGCGGCCTCTACTGTGCTAACGCCGAGGCTAAGCTAAAGGGTAAGGACGACGGGTACTGTACAGGTAGACTCTAATCAGTCTGACTGGGGCCAGGTGAGGCTGCTTCAACCAGACTCTAATCAGTCTGACTGGGGCCAGGTGAGGCTGCTTCAACCAGACTCTAATCAGTCTGACTGGGGCCAGGTGAGGCTGCTTCAACCAGACTCTAATCAGTCTGACTGGGGCCAGGTGAGGCTGCTTCAACCAGACTCTAATCAGTCTGACTGGGGCCAGGTGAGGCTGCTTCAACCAGACTCTAATCAGTCTGACTGGGGCCAGGTGAGGCTGCTTCAACCAGACTCTAATCAGTCTGACTGGGGCCAGGTGAGGCTGCTTCAACCAGACTCTAACAGGCACCACTGTGACAGTGTAACAGGGGTGACGGCCTGATCTCTGCAGGTCTGCGGGAGGAGGCGGAGGTGTCTGAGATCTTCCAGACAGACTTCCAGACGCGGCTGCTGTGGGGCAGCGGGGGGGCGGCGCAGGACCCGGTCCGGCGGTACGCCAAGTACCACCGAGTCCTGACCACCCTGTCTCACCACCTGGAGCCCCCGGGGCCACACACTGACCCCTCCCCCGGGGCCACACACTGACCCCTCCCCCGGAGCCACACACTGACCCCTCCCCCGGGGCCACACACTGACCCCTCCCCCAGGTGGAGCAGAAGGCTTGCAGCTATTAGTGTACCTTTTTACTGTGTGTGTGTGTTAAGTTAAGTTAAGTTTATTGTCACTTCACAGTTTACACAAGTATAAGCAGTGAATGAAAATCTTATGTGCAAAACCCGACGACAGACAGCAGTTATAAAAAACAGAATAGAATAAAAATAAGTAAAAAAGTACAAAACTGTATATAGTTAAATATATAAAAATGTAATATATCAAATGCAATATGTCAGCACAGAAAAAGAGCAATATATATATAAATCAATGTAATCAAATATACATTGTTATATGCTATACGCCCTTGTTCAGCAGCCTGATGGCCTGACTGTGGAAGCTGTCTCTGAGTCTATTTGATACCACTTGATACTGAGGTATCGCCTGCCTGACGGTAACAGTGAGTACAGTTCGTGGCTGGTAGGGCAATGTCTTTATGATGCGTTTGGCCTTGGCCACGAACCGCTGGTTGTATATACAGTATCTATGTCTATATATGTGTGTGTGTGTGTGTGTGTGTGTAACTCTTTGGTGTAGCTCTTGTGTTTAGCATCCCCTCTTGTGTTTAGCATGCCTTGAGCTCAGTTCCCAAACTTGGCTAATAATTCATTAAGTATGTTCTGATTATCCAATGTTCCATTAAATGTATAAATAAAGTGCCTGCCTATATGTGTATATACTGTCATTGATGTGTTGATTAGATTAGATTAGATTAGATTCTAAATGTATGTATTGTCATCTCACAGCACAAGTACAGTACAGCGAAAACAATTTGGCAACTAACCAGAGTGCATATGTAACAGTCAAGGTCAGGTGATATATCATGTTATAATGTTAATAATTACTTAACAGTGGTTAAGTAAGTGTTTATACTAGGTATAAAAACAGGTATAAAATAACATATAGAGTTGGTATGAGATATGTGCAGAATTATAGGTATATGTATATACACACACAGGTAAGTATACAAGTATGAACAGGTAGTGAACAGGGGTATGCAGTTATATCAACAAGGTAAGTATATATATATATATATGTATATATATATATATACAGCAGGTAGTGAGCAGGGATGTGTAGTTGTATCAACAAGTGAGGATCAATTAAGCCAGGCTGGTTTAGCCCACAGAATAGCAGGATTTACTAGCATATTTTGGTATTTCATTCAGTTGGTGAACTGAACTTATAGTTGAGTTGAATTCAGTTAATGTGTCCAACCCTTTACAGCTTGGGACAATGAACTGAATTGGTGCTTCATATTATGCTGATTTAATCTTGAGAAGGAATCAATTATCGATAGTCAACAAAAAACAAAATACAATTTAGACCAACAAATAGTACCACAGTAAACACTTTATATTCACACCTTGTGGTAGTTCTGAAAATATATAGTTTTAATGATCTCTGTTTCAAGAGCAATGTTATGTTCTGTGTGTTTTGAGAATCTATTGCAAATAAAATTGATAAAAAACTCAAATGATTATTTTATTCAAACACAATGTTTATCAGTTTTAGTTCTCATTTGTTGTTATATGTTGACAGAATTACAAATGTTACATTAAAGACCAAATAGCACACGCTTTTGTTTGAACAGAGAATCTAGATAAAATAAAAACAGAACAATTGAATTATAATTAATAGTCTTTTTAATTATGCACAGTATTGATCAATTATTATATATTGGTATCTGAAGCATTTTAGTTATAAATGCACCGTATTGATAATAATCAATATTTATTGTATCATTTGTATCACAGTATCTGAAGCATTTGAATTATTATTTGTTATTAGGCACAGTATTATTATTATTATTATTATTATTATTATTATTATATGGCAGTATCTAGTATGAACTATGACCTTCCAACGTGTCATCCGGAAGCAACGATCTTCGTCAACTCCGTTTCCCATTGAGGGAAATGTAGTTTTTCTTCATCTCCCCCTCGGGTTTGTAGGCACGCAACGAGTGCTGGGCAGGAACCTCAAAAGAACTACAACCAGGCTTCGATGGTCGCTAGCGCTCGGCGCAATGTTGCTCTTTTGGGCTGTATTTTATCTATGTTATATATTGTGTTTTAACTCCGTCCAGGGTGTACTAAAGGAAATTTATTGCACCTTAGCGGACACCTGTGAGTGTGACTTTAAGCCAAACATACGAGGTAAGAAAATAACATTTTAAACTGTTTTAATAGACAGGCTGGTTTCGGTGTGTGTCTACAGGCTTTATTTCTTATATATTGACATATAATATCATTAGTTTCGCAGTACTGTTGTGTGATGGATAGCCTCACACATATATGTCTGTGTGTTATAACCAGTGGGTTTTATTACTCGTTATTTGATATAGTAATCAACCCGGAGACGGGAGATCCCCGGTTGACCTGGTTCTAATAATGCTGTTAGTTGCTATTTAGATTAGATTCACATGTAGTGTCATTGTTCAGCACAAGTACAGTACAGCGAAAATAATCTAGCATCTAACCAGAGTGTAAATGTTCCAGTAAAGTGCATGGTACAGGTTAAAAGACAGTCTAGGTTTAAATGTGATATGAGCATAATAATAGGTATATGTATATACAGGTAAGTGAGTATTTAACAGGTAGTGATCAGGGGTATGCTATTATTGAAGCAGGATACAAATATATAAATGTAAATGTATATACAAGTAGTATATGAGTAGGAGCAGTTCTATCAACAGATTTAAATATATATGTCAGGTACAGTAAACGGGTAACTTAGTAATAAATATGCAAACTATAGAGACGTAAGTAGTTGCGATAGTTTTTTTAAAGTTTTTTTTTACAGTTAGTCGTGGTGATTACAATTGGTACAATTGGTGGTGATTGTTATATTTTGTATACTATTTAACTATTTCACAGCAATATTTTAATAGTATACTATTTACTAGTATACTAGTAGTACTAGTTTCAGTAGTGCTGAAACACTATTAGTGCTGTAGTTTCTAATACATAACACACACACACACACACTCCACCAGACTACTCTCTGACTATAACAATCCCATTCCCCCTTCGGTCACCCTCCAACCAGACCTGGAATGGGACCTTTACACCAACCTGTACGGCCAGCACCTGGCCCAGGACCTCGTGTCTGAGGAGGTGAAGACCTTCCTGGCCACCAGGAGCCCCGACCGGCCCCTGGTGCTGTCGCTCCACGGGGGGTCTGGTACCGGGAAGAGCCTGGTCAGCTCCATGCTGGCCTCCCACCTGTACGGCTCTGGGATGGGCAGCAGCTACGTGCATCAGTTTATCCCCACGCTGCACTTCCCCGCCCCGGAGAGGGCCAACGAGTACCGGGTGTGTGTGTGTGTGTGTGTGTGTGTGTGTGCAGCCTCACCAGACTCTAATCAGTCTGACTGGGGCCAGGTGAGGCTGCTTCAACCAGACTCTAATCAGTCTGACTGGGGCCAGGTGAGGCTGCTTCAACCAGACTCTAATCAGCCTGACTGGGGCCAGGTGAGGCTGCTTCAACCAGACTCTAATCAGTCTGACTGGGGCCAGGTGAGGCTGCTTCAACCAGACTCTAATCAGTCTGACTGGGGCCAGGTGAGGCTGCTTCAACCAGACTCTAATCAGTCTGACTGGGGCCAGGTGAGGCTGCTTCAACCAGACTCTAATCAGTCTGACTGGGGCCAGGTGAGGCTGCTTCAACCAGACTCTAATCAGTCTGACTGGGGCCAGGTGAGGCTGCTTCAACCAGACTCTAATCAGTCTGACTGGGGCCAGGTGAGGCTGCTTCAACCAGACTCTAATCAGTCTGACTGGGGCCAGGTGAGGCTGCGTCAACCAGACACCAACCACACACACTCCACACTTACCTCCAGCACCTAACCGCACCTAACCAGACATGGACTGGGTAGAAATACATTCCCTACTCCCTCTCTAGTAGTTCAATGTAGAGGACTATATAGTGAAATCCTTCCCTCGTTCCCTACTCCCTCTCTAGTAGTTCAATGTAGAGGACTATATAGTGAGATCCTCCCCTCATTCCCTACTCCTTCTCTAGTAGTTCAATGTAGAGGACTATAAAGTAAAATCACTTGACACTACTGGAGTCTCCGTTAATGACGTAATTTCTGTCTCATAATTAAGTGTGTGTGTTTGTGTTTTTCTGTCCGCCCAATGCATGATGGGATATATGCTGAGTTAGTGACCATCGGTGGAACTTTCACGATGCATTGTGAGACACGATGAGTGGATAATAATAATTCACTATAATTCACTATAATTCACTATAGCACTACAAAATGGAAAACTCACTATATAGTGAGTGACTTATCACTCCATACTCCCCCCTTCATGAATGACCCCCCCCCCCCCCTCCAGGTGGAGCTGAAGGCGTGGGTGGAGGGGAACCTGACTGCGTGCGCCCGCTCCGTCTTCATCTTTGAGGAGATGGAGCGGATGCCGGCGGGGGTCCTGGGGGTCCTGGAGCCCTTCCTGGGCCCCTCCCACGTGGTCTTCAAGACCAACTACCGCAAGGCCATCTACCTCTTCATCAGGTGAGGGGGGGGGACAACACTGTGTGTGTGGGTTTGTTTGACACCGTGTGTGTGTGGGTTTAACGCTGTTTCAAGATTCAAGAATTGTTTTTGAAATTTTTGAAAGTACATGGAATGTTTTCTCCCCATTCCCTCCTGCATTATGAATTTATAGAACACAATACTATAAAAAGTGTTTGTGTGTCCAGTACGACGGGTGAGGAGGTGATTAATGCGATGGCTCTGGAGTATGGTCGGGAGGGCAGGGACCGAGAGGAGATCCGGGCTTCTGACCTTCAGGACGCCATTATCGAGGCACTATCCAAAACCAACTCTAGTGAGGACAGCTGATAAAAGATGGACTGTAACTGTAATAAAGGACAGACTAACTGATAAAGGACAGACTGTAACTGATAAAGGACAGACTGTAACTGTGATAAAGGACAGACTGTAACTGATAAAGGACAGACTGTAACTGTGATAAAGGACAGACTGTAACTGATAAAGGACAGACTGTAACTGTGATAAAGGACAGACTGTAACTGTGATAAAGGACAGACTGTAACTGTGATAAAGGACAGACTAACTGATAAAGGACAGACTGTAACTGATAAAGGACAGACTGTAACTGTGATAAAGGACAGACTGTAACTGTGATAAAGGACAGACTGTAACTGTGATAAAGGACAGACTGTAACTGATAAAGGACAGACTGTAACTGTGATAAAGGACAGACTGTAACTGTGATAAAGGACAGACTAACTGTGATAAAGGACAGACTAACTGATAAAGGACAGACTGTAACTGTGGTAAAGGACAGACTAACTGGTAAAGGACAGACTAACTGATAAAGGACAGACTGTAACTGTGATAAAGGACAGACTAACTGATTAAGGACAGACTGTAACTGTGATTAAGGACAGACTGTAACTGTGATTAAGGACAGACTGTAACTGTGATAAAGGACAGACTAATGGGTCCCCCCCTCCTCCTCCCAGGTGGTTTCTCAGGGTCCCGGATCATCGAGGACCGCCTGGTGACCCGCTTCGTCCCGTTCCTCCCGCTGTGTCGGCGCCACGTGGAGCGCTGCGCCCGCCACCAGCTGTGCCAGCAGGGGATGTGTGGGCGCAGCGACGTGGTGGAGGCAGTAGGGGGCGACATGCAGTACACTCCCTCACAAGGAAAACACTTCTCCACCACCGGCTGCAAGGCCGTTCCCGCCAAAATCAACCTCTTCCTGTGACCCAAGGGCAAGGCACTGGCCTGACTTGGTGTCTGGACAGAGAGAGGGCAGGTGGGCCGGGCCACAGAACCACTTGGTGACCCCACCCCACCTGAAGTCAAACGCCACCGACGGTTGGAACGAGGCTCCCGATGAACACATGAGCCGATGAACGCTGAAACACTGAGGGTTTTGTTCTGGGTTCCAGAACATCCCGGTTGTTTTTAACTGCCAACCTGCAGTAGAAGTGGGGCTACTGAATCATGATTCATAATGATCACAGTATTACTTACAGACTGAATTATTGCTGACATCGACCTGTCATGTGGCCATCAGCCACTAGGGGGACACAAATACTCAATGCACCGTTATAATGAGCTGTTAGGAATCGGATTGTTTATTAACTTTTATTTACTGTTCCTTTTGATTATTTATTATTTCACCGTTTTTAAACAAGCTTGATCTGCAGTTTCTTTGTATTTGTTATCCTTGGCTGCGTGTGTCATAGAACACTACGTTTGTTGGTACATAAAGTTACCTTAAAGGGCAGTTAATGAATGACAGCTGAACACCTCACTGATGGGATTCACGCTTACTCTGTACTCGGTTCTCTTTCTATTGTCACTGGCGTTGCGATGTGTTTGATGATAATCTATAGCGATAGGTGGCCACTTGTTCCCTACTTCATACCGATCATGTACTGTGGAAGAAGTGCACCGCTGATGCGTGCGTGTGAGAGATTAGGGAAGTGAGCTAAACGGAACACAGATGGTGTTCTTTATTCAGCATGTTTATGCTGAATAAAGAAGGACTTCAGTCCAATGAGAACCAGTGTCCCACTGGTTCTCATTGGACTGAAGCCAATCTCCAACACATGATTTAACATTCTTTATTCTCCGAGTGAAACGAGTACAATAGAATGCTAACTCCTGCATTCTGAATTTCAACTACACTATAATCCACACTATATACTATAGCAGTGGTGAAGCGTGTCTATTCCCCCTGTAAATGGTAAGGATCACACTGGCTTACAACAGTTTGTTTGAATGCTAATCTGTAGCTACAGACGGTAGCGCTGTGTGAGGCTACCGGCACGACAGACCTAACATTCTGACGGGTACGGTGGCTCATGAGGGACAAACAACTCATTTAACCAAATGATTTACATCCATTCCTTTTTTCTCGCATTTCCTATATATAAACAATATAGCACTGGGTATTTATCATCATTACGGAATATTTCTTTCTTACCATGTAGTTCTACAATATTCAGTAAACAATGGTTAGACTTGAGGCTATTTAACAGAAAGTTGAATTGGATGAACATGTCACTTTAACAGGTTGGCCTATTCATAATACTATCACCATAAGTGCATAAATGAAGAACTTGGTGCAAATACTCAGTGAACATTACATTTTTACGTTACAATCTTTTATTTTATTTACAATCATAATTTATTTTATTAACAAGAAAATTTCTTCTCTTTTTTTAAACAATATTGGCAGTCCATAGATTATTGCATATATTTTGGGTTTGGCCTGCAGGTGCGGCCCCCCCCCCCCCCCCCCCCCCCCGCAGAGGGGATGTGTGTTGTGAATGCACGGCCCCTGGCTCTGGTGTTTGTGGTGTGGGGGAACACTGTCCATCGTGGAGGGTCAGTGTTCTCTGGTGTTTGTGGTGGGGGGGGGACACTGTCCATCGTGGAGGGTCAGTGTTCTCTGGTGTTTGTGGTGGGGGGGACACTGTCCATCGTGGAGGGTCAGTGTTCTCTGGTGTTTGTGGTGGGGGGGACACTGTCCATCGTGGAGGGTCAGTGTTCTCTGGTGTTTGTGGTGGGGGGGACACTGTCCATCGTGGAGGGTCAGTGTTCTCTGGTGTTTGTGGTGGGGGGGACACTGTCCATCGTGGAGGGTCAGTGTTCTCTGGTGTTTGTGGTGGGGGGGGGACACTGTCCATCGTGGAGGGTCAGTGTTCTCTGGTGTTTGTGGTGGGGGGGGACACTGTCCATCGTGGAGGGTCAGTGTTCTCTGGTGTTTGTGGTGGGGGGGACACTGTCCATCGTGGAGGGTCAGTGTTCTCTGGTGTTTGTGGTGGGGGGGACACTGTCCATCGTGGAGGGTCAGTGTTCTCTGGTGTTTGTGGTGTGGGGGGACACTGTCCAGCGTGGAGGGTCAGTGTTCTCTGGTGTTTGTGGTGGGGGGGGACACTGTCCATCGTGGAGGGTCAGTGTTCTCTGGTGTTTGTGGTGGGGGGGGGGGGACACTGTCCACCGTGGAGGGTCAGTGTTCTCTGGTGTTTGTGGTGGGGGGGGGACACTGTCCATCGTGGAGGGTCAGTGTTCTGTGGTGTTTGTGGTGGGGGGGGGACACTGTCCATCGTGGAGGGTCAGTGTTCTCTGGTGTTTGTGGTGGGGGGGACACTGTCCATCGTGGAGGGTCAGTGTTCTGTGGTGTTTGTGGTGTGGAGGGACACTGTCCATCGTGTAGGGTCAGTGTTCTCTGGTGTTTGTGGTGGGGGGGGACACTGTCCATCGTGGAGGGTCAGTGTTCTCTGGTGTTTGTGGTGTGGGGGGACACTGTCCAGCGTGGAGGGTCAGTGTTCTCTGGTGTTTGTGGTGGGGGGGGACACTGTCCATCGTGGAGGGTCAGTGTTCTCTGGTGTTTGTGGTGTGGGGGGACACTGTCCATCGTGGAGGGTCAGTGTTCTCTGGTGTTTGTGGTGGGGGGGGGACACTGTCCATCGTGGAGGGTCAGTGTTCTCTGGTGTTTGTGGTGGGGGGGGGACACTGTCCATCGTGGAGGGTCAGTGTTCTCTGGTGTTTGTGGTGGGGGGGGGACACTGTCCATCGTGGAGGGTCAGTGTTCTCTGGTGTTTGTGGTGGGGGGGGACACTGTCCATCGTGGAGGGTCAGTGTTCTCTGGTGTTTGTGGTGGGGGGGGGACACTGTCCATCGTGGAGGGTCAGTGTTCTGTGGTGTTTGTGGCGTGGGGGGACACTGTCCATCGTGGAGGGTCAGTGTTCTGTGGTGTTTGTGGCGTGGGGGGACACTGTCCATCGTGGAGGGTCAGTGTTCTGTGGTGTTTGTGGTGGGGGGGGACACTGTCCATCGTGGGCGGCAGTATAGCTCAGGAGGTAGCGCGGTCGCCTCACAACCGGAAGGTTGCTGGTTCGATCCCCGGCTCCTCCTAGCAAAAACTACTGTCGAGGTGTCCTTGAGGAAGACACCCTAACCCTAACTGCTCCCCGGGCGCTGTATGAATAGCTGCCCACTGCTCCGTCTCTATCAGGCATTCAGCGGGGGAGCCTAGTGTTTTGTCAGGGGGATGTTTCTGAGGTTCAGGAGATTGAGGAAGACGTCAGTCCCATCTCTGTGAGATTTCTCCATCAGCTGCTTGGCGCAGCGGACCGCGCTCTCTGCAAGTCCGTTCGACTGGGGAAACTCGGGGCTGCTGGTGGCATGAATGAAATCCCATTGTCTGGCAAAGTCTTTGAAATGCTGGCTGGTATATTGTCCAGCATTGTCAGAGAAGAGGGTGTGCGGTGTGCCGTGGTCTGAGAAGTGTCTCTTCAACTTGGAGATCACAGCTGATGATGTCATGTCACGGAGAAGGTCGACTTCAAACCATCCGAAATATGAATCTACAAGCACTTAGTAGTAGGTAGTGTTTGCCATGCCAGTCGAAGATGTCCGTGGCCACTGTGGACCATGGGAGGTCTGGGACTGGGTGAAGGTGAAGTGGCTCTATTTGTTGGTGAGACTTGGTGCTGTTGCACACTGCACATGAGAGCAGCTCCTCTGTGATGTGTTTTGACATCGTTGGCCAAAAGTTGATGTCCCTGGCTCTGCGCTTGGTCGCTTCCATCCTGGGTGGCCTTGGTGCACAATGTTGATGTCCTCCCTGGGCAGAGACTGGGAGATGATGCTTTGTGGCCTTTCATGACGATCCCGTCCTCCGCTGTGAGTTTGTCCCTGTAGGGGAAGAAGGGACTAACAGCAGGCTGGAGCTAGCTTTCTCTGGTGGGCCATCCTCGTCTAATGACTGCACTGAGGTTTTGTAGGACCGTCTGCTGTGTGCTTTCGGAGTTCCTCCAGGCGGGCTGTGGAGATGTAACTCACCGACATGACTTCGAAGGCGTCATTTTCAGCAGGGCTCTGGGAGACTTGTGTGTTTGGAGCTCTCGATAGAGTATCCGTCAGATACATGTGTTTGCCCTTTTTATACACCAGGCTGATGTCATAGCTCTGCAGCCGGAGCAACATTCTCTAAAGACGGGCAGGGGCGTGTGAATGGGCTTCTTCAGGATAGTTACCAGAGGTTGGTGGTCGGTTTCCACGATTTTGGGCTTTCCCTACACATAGTGCTTGAATTTAGTGCAGGCAAACACGACAGCCAGGAGCTTCTTCTCTATTTGAGCATACCGTGTCTCTGTGTCCGTGAGGGTACGCGATGCAAACGCAACTGGTCTGCCGTTCTGCAGGCATGCAGCTCCTAGGCCATAGCACGATGCGTCACAGGTAAGCGTGACTGGCTCCTTGGCGTCGTAGTATGCCAATACAGGCTGGACAGGCATGACTTGAGACGGTCAAATGCCTCCTGGTGTTGCTGGAACCAGCACCATGCGGTCTCCTTTTGGGTCAGCTTCCTCAGTGGTGCCGCAATGTCACTGAGGTTAGGGATGTACTTGCCAAGGTAAGTGACCATGCCAAGGAAGCGCTGAAGTGAAGGGACGTATGTGGGTCCTGGCCTCTTGTTGGTGGCTGTGGTTTTAGAGGTCAGGCTCATGAGGAACAAACAGAACAGTAATTTAACCAAATGAACACCCCCCCCCCCCCCCCCAACCAAAAATGTGGTTGTTCTAGTCAGACGGACGCCACGGAGGCAGTCACTTTATGCGTTATCTTATTTAGGCAGATAAGGTTGTCGCAGCCAATTTCCAAGTTCACCATAGTTGGCAAAGCAGTGTCCACGTATTGAAGTAACAGACCAACACAGACCACCACACACAGGCTATCGATGATCTACATGATCACACACCATTAGGGCCTACTCCACTCAGCTAGGACAAGGTTCATAGACAAATGGCTGCCACACAACCACACCTTTGTAACAATTACCAATGCAAAGAAAGATCAAGTCAAAACCCTCAATTTAAATGCACAACAATGCTTAGCAAACTCAAGACAGCCATTAAGTCATCATTCATCAAGTGTGTGGAAACTAAATTCAACCAGCTCAACGAGATGCAACACTGCGCCAAAACCAGCAAAGACAAATTAGTCTCACTCACCAATGATGTTCACTAAAGACCAAATCCATTCTCCTGTCCTTCTGGGTGAATGTTTCGATAACCCGGTCATAAAGCTGATCACTTTTTAGATCCAAAAGAAGTTGCCTTTCAATAGCAATAGACGCTAATGCAGTGAGTCGGGATTGTCCAGTTCTGTTCCTCACATAAGTCTTTATCTGTTTGAGGGCGGAACATGTCCTTTCCACAGATGCAGTGGTGACGGGGATCGTTACAACTAAACAGATCAGGGCATATAGCTGATTCATGCTGTCACAAAGTCCTTTGCGTTGAAAAAAGCAAAGAAGGTCAGATGGGCTCTTTCCCTGAAAATCTGTCATACAATACATCACAGACAGTTCTGTTTTCAGCCGAGGCGAGTCAAAGTGCAGCCCGTAGCTATCTGTAGGAGGCTTGACAGTTTCAGGGAATTTACTCCGACAGCTGGTGAACTGTTGAGGGTCCAGAAGAGAAAGGAATGAACGTTTTTTGTGATCTTTGAACCGATTTTGCACTTGATTTAAAATGTTCTCAAGAATGCCATCGTGCAGCTTCTTGTAGTGTGAGCTAGAATCTCCGTGGGCTCTTCGTCCAGTTGGTACCCCGGTGTTCTACACAGTCTCATCATATATTTGATCAAAATGATCCCTCTGCCCTTCAATGCAAATGCAAAACTCCTCCACCCTGGTCAAACAAAACTGCAGTCAAATGAGTTATTCTGTAAGATGTCGAAGAGCACATCTGCATGCGCAAATATTTCATTACAAGTAAAAAACAAAAAAGCCAAATTCAAAGTTGCCCCGGTTTGATAGGTAACCATCAGCACTGAGTATGGCAGCATCATCAAATTCCCCCGTGGTGGTCAACTATGTCATCAAACAGATCCTTAAGGGCATCCTTCTTTTCAAAAACTGTGCACACCCATCTTTAAGCTAAATTCCACCTGGTTGCTTCTGACATATTTCATCAAGCAGCCGCGTTCGTTTTGGCGATTTAGAAAAGAACGCAGCCAGGCCAGAAAGGTGTGAGAAGAAAATTCTGCATTCTTTAATCTTTTAGCTTTTAACTACACTTTGACATAAAACCAAATTAAGGGCATACGCATAACAGTGTATGAAAAGTGCCTGTGGGTGTCACAATGGTTATTCACCCTGCCTCCACTAGAAGGCAGCATCAACCCTCATTACTTTTCCCCCACACCTGCAGCACATTATAATCAACCTGCCTATTTACGCCTACCCCGCAAACTCATACTTTGCCAGATTGTTCCTGATGACACAGACTCTCCAGCATTTACGATGCCGACCCTGCCTGCCCCGGACCTGCCTGCCTCGCCTGGTTCCCGATCTACCGCCTGTCCCTGACTACGCCTCTGCCTGTCCCTGCCTGGTTCTCGATCTACCGCCTGTCCCTGACTACGCCTCTGCATGTCCCGGCCTAGTTTCCGATCTACCAACTGTCCCCGACACTACGCCTTTGCCTGCCTGGTTTGTCTGCCCCGCCTGGTTCCCGATCTACCGCCTGCACCTGACTACGCCTCTACCTGTCTCTGCCTGGTTTGTCTGCCCTGCCTGGTTCCTGATCACCTGCCTGTCCCCCACTACGTCTCTGCCAGTCCCTGTCTGTGTGTGTGAGATTGTAATAAATATCACAATCCGTCCTTGGTGTCCGTGTGCTGCATTTGGGTCCAACCCTAATCTGTGACAGTGGGATGTTTTTTCTTTTTCTGAAGAGTCCCTCAAACACACACACACACACTCTCTCTCTCTCTCTCTCTCTCTCTCTCTCTCTCTCTCTCTCTCTCTCTCTCTCTCTCTCTCTCTCTCTCTCTCTCTCTCTCTCTCTCTCTCTCTCTCTCTCACACACACACACACATTGCTCTAGTGCCGTCCAATAGGAACAATGGGAGCCAGCCCCCTTCCTCCTCCTCTATGAGGAGTGCTCTCTCTCCGGCCATCCATCCCACCTCCTCTTTCACCTCCTCTTTGACGTGTGAATGTGGTCGGTGATCCTCCTGATGGTGCTCTTTGTCCACGTGGCCGGGGTCAGAGAGGAGGAGGAGTCGGGTGTGATGGATACAATGAGAGGAGGAGAGGGAGGAGGAGAGGAGAGGAGAGAGGAGGGAGGGGAGGAGGTGAGAGGGAAGGAGAGGGGAGGAAGAGAGGGGGAGGAGAGCGAGAGGAGAGGAGAGGAGCGAGAGGAGAGGAGAGGAGAGGAGAGGAGAGGAGAGGAGAGGAGAGGAGGAGCGAAGAGAGGAGAGAAGCAAGAGGAGGAGAGGAGGAGAGAGGAGAGAAGAAGGAGGGTGAGGAGAGGAGATGGGGAGGAGAGGATATGAGAATAGAGGGGGAGGAGAGAAGAAGAGGGGAGCGGAGGGGAGGAGAGGAGAGGAGGAGGGAAGAGAATAGAGGAGAGGAGAGGGGGAGGAGAGCAGAGGAGAGAGGGGGAGGAGAGGAGTGAGAGGAGAGGAGGAGGGAGGAGAGGAGCGAGAGGAGATATGAGAGGAGGAGAGGAGAGGGGGAGGAGAAGAGGGGAGGAGAGGAGAGGAGGGGAGATGATGGGAGGGGAGGAGAGGAGAGAAGGAGAGAGGAGACGAGAGGAGGAGCAGAGAGGGGCAGCAGAGGAGAGGAGGAGGAGAGAGGCTGTGTGGTTATTTCTCTGGGTCAGAGTCAAGTCAAGTCCAGTTTATTGTCACTTCACAGTTTACACAAGTATAAAGCAGTGAGTGAAAATCTTACGTGCAATACCCGACGACAGATAGCAGTTATATCTAAAAAATAGATACAAATAGAATAAAACAGAATAGAATAAAATAAGTAAAAATGCAATTTATAAAATGCAATATATCGGCACAGAAAAAGAGCAATATGTATATATAAATCAATGTAATAAAATATACATTGTTATATGCTATACGCCCTTGTTCAGCAGCCTGATGGCCTGACTGTGGAAGCTATCTCTGAGTCGATTTGTACGGCACTTGATACTGCGGTATCGCCTGCCTGACGGTAAAAGTGCAATACAGTTCGTGGCTGGGGTGGGCAATGTCTTTTATGATGCGTTTGGCCCTGGCAACGTTGTTGGTTGTATATATCCAGGAGGGAGGGGAGCTCACCTCCAATGATATACTGGGCCGTCCGCACCACCCTTTGAAGCACTCAATGGGCCCTTTTCACCACGTGTGTGGTGTGCGTGGACCATGTGAGGTCCTCGGAGATGTGCATGCCGAGGAACTTGAAGTTGCTGACCCTCTCTACTGCAACACCGTCGATGGAGATAGGGCTGTGCTCTCCTCTCTGCTTCCTGAAGTCCACGATCAGCTCCTTGGTCTTCTTGACGTTGAGGGCGAGGCTGTTCTCCTGGCACCACTGCTCCAGCGATCCGACCTCCTCCCTGTAGGCTGTCTCGTCGTTGCCGGCGATCAGGCCCATCACTGTCGTGTCGTCAGCAAACGTGATGATGACGTTGGAGCTGTGCATAGTCATGCAGTCGTGGGTGTAGAGGGAGTAGAGGAGAGGGCTCAGCACGCATCCCTGGGGGGCTCCCGTGTTGAGGGTCAGTGGCTCTGAGGTGGTGCTGCCCATCCTCACCACCTGGCGGCGGTCCGACAGGAGGTCCAGTATCCAGCTGCACGTGGATGGGGGCACGCCTAGACCTCTAAGCTTGGTGTCGAGCTTGGCAGGAACTATCGTGTTGAACGCTGAGCTGTAGTCCACAAACAGCATTTGCACATAACAGTTCTTTCCCTCCAGGTGGGAAAGGGCAGTGTGGAGGGCCATGGCAATTGCGTCGTCCGTGGATCTGTTTTGACGATATGCAAATTGCCATGGGTCCAGCGTTGCAGGTAACACGGAGCAAATAAAGTCCTTGACCAACCTCTCAAAGCATTTGCTGACAATCGAGGTGAGGGCTACAGGTCTATAGTCATTCAGGCATGTTACCTTGGGTTGTTTAGGGACCGGCAAGATGGTGGACATCTGAAGACCAAGGGAACAACAACCTGGGACAGGGAGAGGTTGAAGATGTCTGCAAAGACTCCTGCCAACTGGTCTGCGCATGCTCTGAGGACGCGGCCCGGGATGTTGTCGGGGCCTGCCGCCTTACGGATGTTCAGCTGCTTGAAGGTGCGGTGCACATCCACCTCCGAGATGTTCAGCGGACTGGTCTCCTCAGGTTGCGTTGGCAGAGTTCTCTACACAACTGGTTCTCCCTCTGACGTTCGTTATTGTCTGTAGCCCCTGCCCCTCACGTCGTGGCTCTTGAATTTCTCCTCCACTCTGTCCTTATACTCCCGCTTGGCAGTGACGATGGTCTTACGGAGGTCGTAACGGGCTCTCGTATATTCCTCCATATTCCCGGAGCCAAAGGCGGCGTTACGCGAGTGTAGGGCAGCGCGAACATGGCCGTTAATCCACCGTTTCTGGTTGGGGTATATCCAAACCGACTTGGTGGGAACAACGTCATCTATGCACTTCTTGATGAACCCGGTGACCGACGACACGTACTCGTTGATGTTATTGTCTGAGGCAACGCGGAATGTGCCAGTCAGCGCGATCAAAACAATCCTGCAGCATAGAGTCCGATTGGTCCGACCAGCATAGGACCTCCCTTACAGCGATCGGTTGCTGCTTCAGTCTCTGCCTATAGGTGGGGAGTAGCTGGATAGAGCGGTGGTCTGATTTGCCGAACGGTGGGCGGAGGAGGGCCTTGTAGCCATCACGGAAGGGGGTGTAGCAGTGGTCGAGGATCCGCTCACCCCGTGTGTTGCTCATTATGTGTTGGTAGAACTTTGGGAGAACCTTCTTCAGGTTCGCCTTGTTGAAGTCCCCCGCCACGATGAGAGCAGCCTCAGGTGTGCCGACTGCTGTTCGCTGATAGCCCGTACAGTTCCTTCAGCGCTGTGTCCGTGTTGGCTTGTGGGGGAATGTAAACAGCGGTCACGGTTACCGCTGTAAACTCCCGAGGTAGCCAGTATGGACGGCACACAAGCATCAGGTACTCCAGGTTCAGGGAACAGAAAGACTTGAGGGGATGTACATGACTTTGGTTGCACCAAGATCTGTTTATCATGAGATGCGATCTTTACCGGAGAGAGCCTTTGTTCTGTCCGCCCGGTGGACGGAAAATCCCGTCGGCTCGATAGCTGCGTCGGTAACCCCCTCCGACATCCATGTCTCCGTAAGGCAGATGATACAGTTGTCCTTAGTTTCCCTGTGGAATTGAATACGAGCCTGTAGCTCGCTTAACTTATTGTCCAGAGACTGTACATTAGCCAGTAGAATGGTGGGTAGTGGGGGGCCATCGGATCGACATCTCAGCCTGACTAGCACGCCGGCTCGCTTCCCTCGCTTCTTCCTGCGACACTTACGTGTAATCGTGCCCAAGATGGTCGGAGATAATCAAGCTGTGACTTCGGGCGAGACGTCCGAGTCGAAAGAATGAAAAAACTCCAGTAGGCGGCGAGTGACTGTGGATCTGATCTCCAGAAGTGTGCAAAAGTTATAAATGAACGTGCTTCTAACTTCCTGAACAATGATAGTAACAAAAAACTGCGTCGTCGTGCGGGAGCTCGCGACACGGCAGCCATCTTGTACGGCGCCATACTCCACTTATCAGAGAGTTAGGGGCAACAACTGCTCTCTCTCTCTCTCTCTCTCTCTCTCTCTCTCTCTCTCTCTCTCTCTCTCTCTCTCTCTCTCCTACACTCACTAGATGTTAATGTTGTTAGCTCCACCGCTAGCTGGCTGAGGGGACCTCTCTCACACACAGCCTGACCTGTGTAGGTGTGTGGGGTTCCCCGGGTCCACCCGCCAAGCATTCATGTCTGGCATTCCCACAATCTGTGTGTGTGTGTGTGTGTGTCCAGGTCATTCAGGAGCCGGCCCAGGTGAGGGGTCCATGCAGGTGGACTGGACACTGGTCATTGAACCCAGAGCCTTTACGCTGGGATTCAAACACGCAACCCAGGACTAGATCCTCCCACCCCTTGTCCCAATGCTTCAGTCTCTGAACTGACCTCCTCTCTGTGTTAGTACCGTGATACTAGTGCTGTGGTACTAGGTTAGTACCGTGATACTAGTGCTGTGGTACTAGGTTAGTACCGTGATACTAGTGCTGTGGTACTAGGTTAGTACCGTGATACTAGCACTGTGGTACTAGGTTAGTACCGTGATACTAGTGCTGTGGTACTAGGTTAGTACCGTGATACTAGTGCTGTGGTACTAGGTTAGTACCGTGATACTAGTGCTGTGGTACTAGGTTAGTACCGTGATACTAGTGCTGTGGTACTAGGTTAGTACCGTGATACTAGTGCTGTGGTACTAGGTTAGTACCGTGATACTAGTGCTGTGGTACTAGGTTAGTACCGTGATACTAGTACTGTGGTACTATGTTGGTACCGTGATACTAGCGCTGTGGTACTAGGTTAGTACCGTGATACTAGCGCTGTGGTACTAGGTTAGTACCGTGATACTAGTACTGTGGTACTATGTTGGTACCGTGATACTAGCGCTGTGGTACTATGTTGGTACCGTGATACTAGCGCTGTGGTACTAGGTTAGTACCGTGATACTAGCACTGTGGTACTAGGTTAGTACCGTGATACTAGCACTGTGGTACTAGGTTAGTACCGTGATACTAGTGCTGTGGTACTAGGTTAGTACCGTGATACTAGTGCTGTGGTACTAGGTTAGTACCGTGATACTAGTGCTGTGGTACTATGTTAGTACCGTGATACTAGCACTGTGGTACTAGGTTAGTACCGTGATACTAGTGCTGTGGTACTAGGTTAGTACCGTGATACTAGCGCTGTGGTACTAGGTTAGTACCGTTATACTAGCGCTGTGGTACTATGTTAGTACCGTGATACTAGCGCTGTGGTACTAGGTTAGTACCGTGATACTAGCGCTGTGGTACTAGGTTAGTACCGTGATACTAGCGCTGTGGTACTAGGTTAGTACCGTGATACTAGCGCTGTGGTACTAGGTTAGTACCGTGATACTAGCGCTGTGGTACTAGGTTAGTACCGTGATACTAGTGCTGTGGTACTAGGTTAGTACCGTGATACTAGCGCTGTGGTACTAGGTTAGTACCGTGATACTAGCGCTGTGGTACTAGGTTAGTACCGTGATACTAGCGCTGTGGTACTAGGTTAGTACCGTGATACTAGTGCTGTGGTACTAGGTTAGTACCATTATACTAGTGCTGTGGTACTATGTTAGTACCGTGATACTAGTGCTGTGGTACTAGGTTAGTACCGTTATACTAGCACTGTGGTACTATGTTACTACCGTGATACTAGTGCTGTGGTACTATGTTGCTACCGTGATACTAGTGCTGTGGTACTAGGTTAGTACCGTGATACTAGTGCTGTGGTACTAGGTTAGTACCGTTATACTAGTACTGTGGTACTATGTTAGTACCGTGATACTAGTGCTGTGGTACTAGGTTAGTACCGTGATACTAGTGCTGTGGTACTAGGTTAGTACCGTTATACTAGCACTGTGGTACTATATTAGTACCGTGATACTAGTGCTGTGGTACTAGGTTAGTACCGTTATACTAGCACTGTGGTACTATGTTAGTACCGTGATACTAGTGCTGTGGTACTAGGTTAGTACCGTGATACTAGTACTGTGGTACTATGTTAGTACCGTGATACTAGTGCTGTGGTACTAGGTTAGTACCGTTATACTAGCACTGTGGTACTATATTAGTACCGTTATACTAGTGCTGTGGTACTAGGTTAGTACCGTTATACTAGCACTGTGGTACTATATTAGTACCGTGATACTAGTACTGTGGTACTAGGTTAGTACCGTGATACTAGTACTGTGGTACTATGTTAGTACCGTGATACAGTACTGTGGTACTATGTTAGTACCGTGATACTAGTACTGTGGTACTATGTTAGTACCGTGATACAGTACTGTGGTACTATGTTAGTACCGTGATACTAGTACTGTGGTACTATGTTAGTACCGTGATACAGTACTGTGGTACTATATTAGTACCGTGATACTAGTACTGTGGTACTAGGTTAGTACCGTGATACTAGTACTGTGGTACTATGTTAGTACCGTGATACAGTACTGTGGTACTATGTTAGTACCGTGATACTCGTACGGTGGTACTAGGTTGGTGCTGTCGTACTATGTTAGTACCGTTATACTAGTACTGTGGTACTATGTTAGTACCGTGATACTAGTGCTGTGGTACTACGTTAGTACTGTGATACTAGTACTGTGGTACTAGGTTAGTGCTATTGCTGATGTGGACTCAGCATATGCAGCCTACTGCGAAGTGCTCCTAAGTGCAGCAAAGAAGACGATCCCTCGTGGCTACAATGCGAGCTACATCCCGGGCTGGGACGAAAAGTGCAACCACCTCCTGCGTGAACATCAGCAGGCTGGCTCAAGGGAGGATGTGGAAGCGACTGCAACGGCACTACTCCACAAGCTGGACGCCACCCGAAGGGCCAGATGGACTGAAACCGTTGAGTCAATCGATTTCACCCATTCCAGCCGTAAGGGGTGGCAGACCATCAACCAGCTCACTGGCAGGAAAACAACACCCTCCAAGTGCCCTGTGACAGCAGATGCCATTGCAACCCAGCTCCTGAAGAACAGCCAATTCCAAGGTGCAGATAAGAACTTCGCCCGCTCTACACTGTGCGAGGTATCTTCCCTCTCTAGGGCACCCAGTGTCGATATTGACATGTCTGGACAGTTTACAACAGCTGAACTTAGGGCGGCCATCGGCAACCTTAGGTATATGGTGAAGTTCATAATGGAGATGCTGTCCAACCGCAGCTTCATCCTCCGAACCAGCGATGGCCAGCGAAGCAGACTGAGGAGATTGAGAAACGGGGTGCCTCAGGGGTCTGTCCTCTCACCACTGCTGTTTAATATTTACATCCACGACCTCCCGGAGACAACATCCAGACAATATGGTTACGCGGATGATCTGGCCATCATGCTGCGTCGAACAACATGGTCAGCGGTGGAACAGGGTCTCAACCAGGACATGGGCATCTTGGCTGCCTACCTGCGCAAGTGGCGTCTGCAGCTCAGTACTGGGAGGACTGTGTCGGCCGCATACCACCTGTGCAACAGAGAGGCCAAAAGGGAGCTGTCGTGTCCGTCGACAACAAGCGCCTGGAGCACCAACTAGCCCCCAAGTACCTCGGTGTTCGGCTGGACAGGACACTGTCCTACAAACAGCACCTTGAGGAAGTGAGAGCCAAAGTGACAGCAAGGGTCTTGCTTATCCGCAGCCTTGCTGGCACAACCTGAAGGTTGATCCTATCATCAACAATGCCCTTCGGATCATAACCGGTTGCCTGAAGCCCACCCCCGTGTCCTACCTGCCAGTCCTAGCGGGAATTGCCCCGGCTGGTCTCCGACGAGAGGCCGCTGTCCGCGCACTTGCAAGGAAAGCCCAAGAACATGACTGGCATATCCTGCACGAAACAACAACAACAAAGGCAGCGCCCCCAAGCAGACTCAAGCCCCGTCACCCCTACAACAGGACAGCACAAGAGATGCTTGGTTCCATCCCTGAGGACCTGTCTACAAGGGCATGGCTAGCAACTTCCTGGAAGCAGGAATGGGAGTCGGCTGAGCCCACATGTCTGCACCATCACATCCAAGACCCGGGAGACGGAGTCGAAGGAGAACATCTACCACGCCGGCATTGGACCCTGCTGAACCGCCTCCGTACTGGGGTTGGTCGCTTCAAAGCGTCCATGAAGGAGTGGGGCCTGGCAGACAGCGCAGTATGCGAGTGTGGCGAGCCTGAGCAGACTGCCGACCACATAATCACCACCTGTCCTCTGTACAGACCTCCTTCAGAGGCTGGCCTCTTCCAAGTGGGACCAGAGACGAGAGCGTGGCTTTGTGACACTGAGCTGGACATATGACGATGATACACGAAAGAAGAAGAAGGTTAGTGCTGTCGTACTATGTTAGTACCGTGATACTAGTACGGTGGTACTAGGTTAGTACTGTGGTACTATGTAAGTACTGTGGACTAGTACTATGGTACTAGTATTAAGGTACTATGTTAGTACTGTGGACTAGTGGTACTATGTTAGTACTGTTGACTAGAACTGTGGCACTAGTACTATGGTACTAGTATTAAGGTACTATGTTAGTACTGTGGTACTAATACTGTGGTACTAGTACTGTGGTACTACTTTAGTTCTGTGAACTATGTTAGTACTGTGGTACTACGTTTGTACAGTAGTACTAGTACTGTGGTACTATGTTAGTTCTGTGAACTATGTTAGTACTGTGGTACTACGTTTGTACAGTAGTACTAGTGCTGTGGTACTATGTTAGTTCTGTGAACTATGTTAGTACTGTGGTACTACGTTTGTACAGTAGTACTAGTGCTGTGGTACTATGTTAGTTCTGTGAACTATGTTAGTACTGTGGTACTACGTTTGTACAGTAGTACTAGTGCTGTGGTACTATGTTAGTTCTGTGAACTATGTTAGTACTGTGGTACTACGTTTGTACAGTAGTACTAGTGCTGTGGTACTATGTTAGTTCTGTGAACTATGTTAGTACTGTGGTACTACGTTTGTACAGTAGTACTAGTGCTGTGGTACTATGTTAGTTCTGTGAACTATGTTAGTACTGTGGTACTACGTTTGTACAGTAGTACTAGTGCTGTGGTACTATGTTAGTTCTGTGAACTATGTTAGTACTGTGGTACTACGTTTGTACAGTAGTACTAGTGCTGTGGTACTATGTTAGTTCTGTGAACTATGTTAGTACTGTGGTACTACGTTTGTACAGTAGTACTAGTGCTGTAATACTATGTTAGTTCTGAGGTTCATTATACTTATATTATATATGACGTCAACAATCTTTCACACGTGTGCAGTAATATTTGTAATGCTTTTGTCTGCTTTGGATGAAAAATGACCATCAGATAATATCTGAAGAACAAAACCATTGTAATTGTATTATAAGTTATCAATGAGTAATCTATAGGAGCCAGAAATATTATCTTATCATTAAAAAAAAAACGATCTCTGATTATTAGCTCTAAAATTATATATTTTGATCTTTTCAGTTAGGCCTAATAAAATGCAAAGATAAATGTTATTTTTTTAAATTGAAATGACATTTTCATTGTTTATAAATAAATACAACCATTTATACTTGCTTTACAGTTTAAGTTTAGTCATGAAACAAATCGAATATTAACTAGCCTTCTATATTATGGTCTAGGCTACATGGAGGTCTACAATTAAATCAATATACTCTCATATTGATAGATTAAAGTTCTCAAGTTGGGAGAAGAGAAAACGGAAGCGGTACAGATCTTTTTAATTCTTTATTTGTAATTCTTTATTGTTCACTCACGGTGAAATGTGTCCCTTATCCGGGGATGAATGGGTGGAAAAGGTTTGTTTAACCAAATTAAAATAATAGATACCTTTAGAGTTATGTTAATTATAATTCCCAACACACCGGGGTTTGCTCTCCCAAGAAGACACCTGATTACTTTCCTCTTTACACCATCAAGCCTCTTACACATCACTGCTAAACACACTCTCAACTCTGTGTTCAAATGCATTTTATATTATATTAATTTATTATATTATATGGGTTATAAAGTATAAAAAAATATCTATATCAATATTCCGATGTAGAGAAAGGACATATATTATGTCATATGTCATACATTATATTATAATGGACATTATAACTATAATAACAGGCTAAATCTAAATCTGGAGGATTGAATCCTCTTCATTGGTCACATACATGTACAAACATACAGTCAAATATGTTTTCTGCATTTAACCCATCCTAGTATAAGGAGCTATTTATACAGCGCCGGGGAGCAGTTAGGGTTAGGGTGTTTACTAGGAGGATCCGGGGAGCAGTTAGGGTGTTTACTAGGAGGATCCGGGGAGCAGTTAGGGTGTTTACTAGGAGGATCCGGGGAGCAGTTAGGGTGTTTACTAGGAGGATCCGGGGAGCAGTTAGGGTTAGGGTGTTTACTAGGAGGATCCGGGGAGCAGTTAGGGTGTTTACTAGGAGGATCCGGGGAGCAGTTAGGGTGTTTACTAGGAGGATCCGGGGAGCAGTTAGGGTGTTTACTAGGAGGATCCGGGGAGCAGTTAGGGTGTTTACTAGGAGGATCCGGGGAGCAGTTAGGGTGTTTACTAGGAGGATCCGGGGAGCAGTTAGGGTGTTTACTAGGAGGATCCGGGGAGCAGTTAGGGTGTTTACTAGGAGGATCCGGGGAGCAGTTAGGGTGTTTACTAGGAGGATCCGGGGAGCAGTTAGGGTTAGGGTGTTTACTAGGAGGATCCGGGGAGCAGTTAGGGTGTTTACTAGGAGGATCCGGGGAGCAGTTAGGGTGTTTACTAGGAGGATCCGGGGGATCCAACCAGCAACCTTCCAGTTATGAGGCGACCGCTCTACCTGCTGAGCTGTACTGCCCTCCCGGCTTGTAGGTTTACTGGAAGAACATTTTATAGCGTAAATATAATTAATAATAATAAATAATAATAAGGATAATAATATTATATTATATCTAAGACATTATATCAGAAGATTAAACTAACACATGTGGCCAATACCAGAAAACATCTAACACCAAACTAATAGGTCTTAATGAGAAGTTATATGAGAACATTAACAGACTGCTTTACATCTCTTTATATTAAAGAACATCTAACACCAAGCTAGTCTTTAATAAGACATTTAACGAGATGATTAAACTACAACATCAGGTCTACATCACAACATGTAATACCAAGGCCTTAATAAGACATTATATCACGACATTAAACGAAGACATCAGGTCTATACCAGAACATCTAACACCAAACCAATAGTCCTGAATAAGACATTAAATAACAACATTAAACTAAGACATGAGGCATACACCAGACGATCTTAAAGGCCTAAATAAGACATCATATCACCACATTAAACTAAGATATGAGGCCTACAAAGGAACATCTAACACCAAAGTACTAGTCCTAAATAATACATTTTGAGAACATCTAACACCAAACTAATAGTCCTAAATAAGACTAAATAAGACATTATATCACAACATTTAATACGACATCAGGCCTACACCAGCACATCTTAAAGGCCTGAATAAGACATTATAATGAGAACATCTAACCCCAAAATAATAGTCCTAAATAAGACGTTATATGAGAACATCTAACCCCAAACTGATGGTCACGTGGTTCAGGAGCGCCTCGCAACAGATGTCCATGCACAATTCTCGGCTGTGATTTGTGACGTCACAAGAATTGCGTTTGGACAATCAGTCGCGAGGGCTCAACATTCAAATAACAACACATCGCCTATTAATTAAATACACACTGATTACTATACCTTAAAGTCTGATTACTACCTCAAGGTCTGATTACTATACCTCAACGTCTGACTACTACCTCAATGAACGAATGTGTATTCTTGGCTAAGCAAGCAGGCGTATCTTTACAAAAACTTAAGGGAACTTTACTTCAAAGTCTATTGGTTCTGATTAATAACTTAGATTTAAAAACAGCCACGTTATCAAATATTGGTTAACCACGTTAAAGATGAAGGCTGGTTTAGATCCAACGTGGTTCTAACCTACAGAGTAACGAACTGTCCGCATCGGACATCAACTGATCTCCATCCTCAGAAAACATCTTCTTCCCCCAAGCATCTTCTCACCATCTCTCCTGCACCTGTTAAACCTCCCATGCTCCGAACCACCGAACACACACCACACACACCACACACACCACACACACCACACACACACACACACACACACGCATTGATACCGATACCAATTCTCGGTTCCCGGTTACTCTTCCCGGGGCCACTTTCTCCTGGTCTCCCGCTCTCCTCTCCTCCTCAGCTCGGTCGGCGTTGTGCCTCGTCCTCCGGAGCAGCCCGGGGCTCCCGGTCACTGAACGTCCTCCCGGACCCCCCGCCCTGTAGGGTCCTTTTCTTCATCCCCTCCCACAATACGGTTGCTGGCGAGGCGGAGCGGGGACGGACCTCTCTTGGTACTGGATTTGAATAACAGCAGCGGGTGATAAATGTCCATTGTGCGCCTGCACGGAGTCATGAATCTGCTGTTCTGTGAGCTGCGGCCAGCAGCTGCGAATCACGGAGCGGCGGCGGCCCTTAAAGACACAACTGTCCCATTCTGTCGCCGAGGACTCACAATCCCAACACTGTTAACCTCCGGCCTATTGTCCACACGGCGTGACGTGTCCCCCTGGCCGTGTCAACGGGTGAAGACACGCGGCCCGTGTGTGTGTGTGTGTGTGTGTGTGTGTGTGTGTGTGTGTGTGTCAGAGTGTCGGGCCAGAGAGGCCTGCATGTGTTGCTTTAATTCGAGGATTGTGTATAAGTATTATTGTTGCGCAGAACAATTGGGGCAATTTCCTTTGGGATTAAAACTGGACATAGAAACATGAATATACCAATTAAATAACAACATGCTCAATATGTTGTTATTAAAATGGAATGCTTACTCCCCATTCCCTCCCGCAGTATGAATTACTAAAACACAATAATATAAAAATAATATACACAATAAAAATAAGAAAACTAACAATAAAGTGAGTGATGGATGATATGTACTTCTGTATGTATTTATATGTACATAGATTTAAAGTGCCAGTAGTGCAGCAGCATCATGAATCCAGTGCAGTACAGTGCAGAACAGAACTGTGATGACTCCAGAAAGTCCAGCAAAGTATGACAGTGTAATGTTAATCATTTTATAATGATCATTTTAATTTGAAGAGTAACCAGGACTGTATTGACACACATTCTGAAGACAAATAACGTGTCTTTGCCAAGACACAAATCCCACATCAAGACAGGAGACAGGTAGAGTTACAGGAGACAGGTAGAGTTACAGGAGACAGGTAGAGTTACAGGAGACAGGTAGAGTTACAGGAGACAGGTAGAGTTACAGGAGACAGGTAGAGTTACAGGACAGGTAGACAGGTAGAGTTACAGGAGACAGGTAGAGTTACAGGAGACAGGTAGAGTTACAGGGACAGGTAGAGTTACAGGAGACAGGTAGAGTTACAGGGCAGGAGCCAGGTAGAGTTACGGGAGACAGGTAGAGTTACAGGAGACAGGTAGAGTTACAGGAGACAGGTAGAGTTACAGGGCAGGAGACAGGTAGAGTTGCAGGAGACAGGTAGGCCTATTGGTAGAGTTACAGGTAGAGGGGTGGAGAGACAGGTAGAGTTAAAGGTAGACAGGTTTTATGGTTTGAGCTACAGCAGGTGAGGGCAAGTTCACAATTAATTCAGTTTGGTAAGAAAAATTATCCTTTAAATGAGGACGGGAAAGAGACGTTACTATCAAACTGGGTTGAATTGGATTATTGACCCGAAATAGTCAGTGAGCTGAAGCCCTGACTCCAGGGAATCTGAACAGACTGAACAGAGAGAGAGAGAGAGAGAGAGAGAGAGAGAGAGAGAGAGAGAGAGAGAGAGAGAGAGAGAGAGAGAGAGAGAGAGAGAGAGATCCATTACATGTTTTGGTATTGCTTTGTCAAGAAATGAGTCCATAACTCTATAGTAATCCTCCTTGCCTTCAGGACCTCAGGATTTCACCTCAGGGAGAATGTAGTTCTCTCCCTCCTCTATACAGCCTTCCACTATAGTGCATATCCACTGACAACTCCCTCTCTTCTCCACTTCATCTCTTCTTCCTTCTGCTGTCCATCATGAGGGAGAGGGGGGAAGGGCCTCATGTCCATCGTGGTAGGGGAGAGGGGGGAGGGGTTGAGGAGAGAGGAGGGGGGAGGGGGGAGGGGGGAGGGGGGGGGAGAGGGGAGGGGGAGGGGGGGGAGGGGGAGGGGGGGAGGGAGGGAGGAGGAGAGAGGAGGGGGAAGGAGAGGGGGGGGAAGAGAGGAGGAGAGAGACAAGGAGAGGAGAGAAGAGGGGGAGGGGGGAGGGAGGAGGGGAGAGGGGGGAGGGGCAGTTGGGAACATCCTCTATGGATGCTCATTTGCCTCTTAAAGACCTGCCAGCTGCTGCCTTTTCGCCTCCTGCTCGGAATAATTTAGCACCGGAGGCCCACACTGTACACACACACACACACACACACACACACACACACACACACACACACACACACACACACACACACACACACACACACACACACACACACACACACACACACACACACACACACACACACACACACACACACACACCGTGTAACCCCCTGACACTGGCAGGGATATAAAGTGGTCAAACATGATCAGTCAATTTTCATCTAATGATCTCCAGTTTAAGATTAAATAATGTTTTTTACCTACTTATTGATCCACAAGATATTACACAGGCGATAAAGTACACGCTCAATGCTGTAGGACTACTTACCACTTACTTACTTACTTACTTACTTACTTATTTACTTAGCCCCATATTCAAAGGGCTGAATTCAGGCGAATGTACTGTAGATATGAAGGTAACACGCCTCAAACGCTCACATTGATGCTACAGTGAATATGGAGCACAACAAAGTCAATAACTACAATAACTACCACTATGGTCAATAACTACAATAACTACCACTATGGTCAATAACTACAATAACTACCACTATGGTCAATAACTACAATAACTACCACTATGGTCAATAACTACAATAACTACCACTATGGTCAATAACTACAATAACTACCACTATGGTCAATAACTACAATAACTACCACTATGGTCAATAACTACAATAACTACCACTATGGTCAATAACTACAATAACTACCACTATGGTCAATAACTACAATAACTACCACTATGGTCAATAACTACAATAACTACCACTATGGTCAATAACTACCACTATAGTCAATAACTACCACTATGGACAATAACTACCACTATGGTCAATATCTACCACTATGGTCAATAACTACCACTATGGTCAATAACTACAATAACTACCACTATGGTCAATAACTACCACTATAGTCAATAACTACCACTATGGTCAATAACTAACATAACTACCACTATGGTTAATAACTACAATAACTACCACTATAGTCAATGTATACCACTATGGTCAATAACTACAATAACTACCACTATGGTCAATAACTAACATAACTAACACTATGGTTATTAACTACAATAACTGCCAAGTGGGAGTACAAGGACAGAGTGGAGGAGAAATTCAAGAGCCACTTGAGGGGTATGTGGCAGGGGCTACAGACGATAACGAACTTCAGAGGGAGAACCAGTTGTGTAGAGAACTCCTCTACCTCCCTCCCAGGAGAGCTAAATACCTTTTTTTGCTCGGTTCGACGTGAACGGCAGCCCGCCGAAGCCAGCGCCGCCTGAGGAGACCAGCCTGCTGAACATCTCGGAGGCGGATGTGCGCGGCACCTTCAAGCGGTTGAACATCCGTAAGGCGGCAGGCCCCGACGACATCCCGGGACGCGTCCTCAGAGCATGGGCAGACTCTGAGGACGCTCTGATAATAATCAGAGAAACTGAAGGTAAAGGAATGATGTTAGTAGTGGGATAGAAAAAACCCTGGTAATAAAGAGGTAATGAATAGGTATTAGTCAAATCAAAAATACATTGGATCAAAATATAAATGCAAGGTAGAAGTGTTACATATAAATATAAATCAAATATGGTAAGTGCATAAGAGAGTAAAAATTCACACAATAAAACATGCAAGGTCAAAACTGAAGTGCAAGATATCAAGTGCTATAGTAAAAGGTATAAAGTGCTATAGTAAAAGGTATAAAGTGCTGTAGTAAAAGGTTTATAATGCTGTAATAGAAGGGAAAAGTATTTTTTAATGTATATATGCATGCTAAATACAAAAAGTAGAACACAATGGTAATAATAACAAAGGGATTAGTAGTAAATAGATCAAAGTCATCATGATGACTTTGTAAAAGTAAAAGAGGTTTGGATTAATGGGCCAGTGAGAACATGGTAAATAAGGAGGTATGCGGGTTTTGAGTAAATGATAGCTAATGATTAAAACTAAATGATTATAAAATGGTGAAATAAATAAGGGGTAATTGGGGATAAGTTTGTACAAATAAATATAATAAATTTAATGTTCCATCCAACCATCAAGTACATACATAATCGCTACCATGGACCCGATATTCTGCATTCCCCTTTGAATCTGGGGTAAAATAAATTGAGGGGAGTCCCCTGTGTTTTACTGTGGCCCCACATCCTGGTCCAGCAAGGACCCTATTCCTTCATATTGAGGCCCATGGGGGTTAGTGTGTTCAGTTGTTTGATCCATCTGTGTTCCGCCGCCTTCCTCTGTCCATCTGACC
The DNA here is from genome assembly GCA_027704905.1 of Muraenolepis orangiensis. NCBI lineage: Eukaryota > Metazoa > Chordata > Actinopteri > Gadiformes > Muraenolepididae > Muraenolepis > Muraenolepis orangiensis. The sequence goes on along the minus strand of JANIIK010000536.1, from coordinate 7,284 downwards.
AGCGCGACCCCATCTCCAGTCCTGTGATGCTGAGTGCTGTGACCGGGTGTTGTTGGAAGTGTTGTATAAGTAGAGTGTTGAGTGTGGCTTTATGTATGGTGTATAGGTGTTGTTTGAGGCGGGTTTCTATGGGGTGTTTTGTTTCGCCAACATATCAAATGTGGCAGTGTGAGCAGGTTATGGCATAAACTATATTACTGTCATGTAGTGTGAGGTGTTGAGGGATGGGACCGGAGGTGAAGGCACGTCGGTTCAGGATGACCGCCAGCTGCCTGAAATGATGTTGGTGCGGAGAGGGGGCACTTCCGATCCGGGTGGAGAGGCGGGCCCGCACAGAAGGTCCCGCAGGTTGGGCTTCTTCCGGTAGGCCGAGATTATGTTGTGGTTTTGAAGGGTGTTGTTGTGGTGTTGTGCGTGTGTGAAGGCGTGTTTCAGTTTGGAGTGTATGTGTATGATGTTATGGGTGAATGTGCTGATGAGTGGTATGATGTGTTGTGGTGGTTGGGGGTCCTGAATTCTCCCCCGTCCAGAGTAAGGGTTTTCCTTGGGGGATCTGTTGGGGAAGATCACCTGGCTCAGGGAACTGGGTCCCCCCAGGGGGAGGCGCAAGCCCGTCGGTTGGTCGATGGAGGAGACGGGCCGGTTGAGGTGAGGCGTGGGGGAAGGAGGATGGTTAAGGTGAGGCGGGGTAAGGGGTGGATGATTGAGGTGTGACATGCAGAGGGTGGTTGGTTGAGGTTAGGGCAGGGGGGTGGGGGGTTAAGGTTAGGGTTAGGGTTGGGGCTGGGGTAGGGAGAAGGGGGGTTAGGATTGAGGTTGAGGTTAGGGTAGGGAGAGGAAGGGTTAGGGTCGGGGGAAGGGGGGGTTGGGGTTGGGGTTGGGGTTAGGGTTGGGGTTAGGGTGGTGGGAGGGGGGATTTGAGTAAGGGTCCATGGGGGTGTGGGGTCTCAGCTCCGCCAATGTGTTGGATTTAATGTGGCGGAGTGGTGTACCCCCTACCCCTTAGAACCCGGAAGAGGGTGGTGATTGCCCTTTGCATGTCGGTTTCAGTTGTGCATAGTCTGTGGAAGCGGATGATCTGTGATTTGATGATACCTGGGAATGTGTGTTTGGGGTGAAAGCTGGTTTTATGTAGAAGTGCATGATTGTCCGTGGGTTTAAAAAATACTTTTGTGTGTAGGTATGTGTGTGGCGTGTCTGTGTGTGGAAAAAAAACTGTTGAATCTAAAAAATAAAAAAATAAAAAAATGTGTTGTGCATGACGTGTATATTTAATTTTAATGGTCGGATGGTGTGTGTTGAGTGTGTGTATGAATATTAAAAAGTCTTCAAGACTGTGTGGCCAGACCCCGAAGATGTCGTCAAGGAATCGACAATAAACCTGTGGTAGCAATGGGCATTTTTGCAGAGCCGTTGTTTCTAAATCTGCCATATAGATATGGGCGTAGCTGGGTGCAAATGTTTTGCCCATTGCTGTGCCGTAGATTTGTAAGTAGTGTTGGTGGTTGAAGGCAATGGCGGCTGGCCCATAGGGGGCGATGGGGCGCCGCCCCCCCTAAACCACACGCACAAACAAAATATAAAAAAGTAAAAATATATAAATATATATAAATTGTCAATACGTGTGTGTTTAAAATATGGAATGCACCCAGAAATATGTGTAAAATATGATTTTAAAATAATTTGCGCAACATAATATGCTTTTCCTAGTACACATATGCCTAGTACACTGTGGCCGTGTTCCATTTCAGGGTCTGCAGCCTTAAACTTATTTTATCAAGTTTTTACAAATGTCTATCAAGTTGGCTCAACATGTAAAAAGTTGTTTGTTCGACTTCTATTACCAAGTTAGCTTACCAGGACAAGCAAACCAATACCAAGCAAACCAAAGCTATACTATACATCTAAATGAGAATTAGCTTAACCTAAATATTAACACATGTAAAGAATTGCTGAAAAGACATTTCAATCAGGACTTTTATTACAATATCAAGAACTGTATTCCAACTCCAACCCACACACTCATTAACTGTTCAGTGTTGGTTTTTAAATTCAAATAAGTGTGTCAATGGATGTCAACATATAAAGACCTTCCTTGGGACATGTAAAAACAACACCCTCCAACACACCATTGCTTTTGCTCGGGGCTGCTCAAAAGCTGAAATGACACGGTCCCATAGATAAAACTGTAATTGAGTGACTTGTTAAACAGTCCATTCTGAGGAGTAAGTGTGCAGGGTTGCTGCAGTAAAATGCAGTAAAACATAGAAAATTGTATCTTTCTAACTGAGAAACTTAACTCAAATGTCAGTCAGAAAATGAAAACATGAAAACACAATATCAGGTTGATCTGGGCCCAGATCTTTCACCTTAAGTTTGTCCGCCAAACTTCTTCTCTCAAACGGCTCTTGAATGAGAGATTTCACCGAGTTAGGGACCGGGTTGAGTCTTGGGGTAGTGCTCACGCTCGCCATTGTTGAACTTGTTGTAGTTAAAATGGCGCCCGCAGAGACAGAGCATAATATGCTTTTCCTAGTAGTACACTGTGACGCACACAAATGACGATGCTCGATGCTCCAAAGTCTTCCGGGAGGGCTGTTTGAAATGCGCCCTCCCGGAAGACGTTTTGAGGACGCTGATTGGCTACATTTTATGTCACTCGTTTATATCTTGAATCAGCAATTGGCTAAACTGCTACAGAGACCCGCCTCCGCGGGGCTATTTCTCTACAGCCCCCCCAGCATCGTCATTCAAATGCGCCCTTAACCAACATCTTTTTAAGTTATCTTAACTAATATTTTCTAGACCAAATAACTTGACACATGAAGTTGTGTCAACAGACTACGAGTTGTATCAACTAATTTATTGAAGTGTAATCAACTTGACACTAAATGTTTAATCAACTTGACTAAACTAACCCTAACCCTAATCATTTTTAACAGTGTAGCTGTTCAACTTGATGAAGGCTACAGGATAGGGATCTGTCAACACAATGAGGAGGTGGACAAAAACACATCCTGTCTAAAAGAATAGACTGTGTGAAGTTCTGTGGTGCCTTTGAGCTGGCCTTGCGTGGCCATGATGAAAGTGATGGACAGAAGGGCGACATTTCAATACAAAAAGTAATTGTATATAATGTAATTAACAATATGTAATTGTAAATTAAAAAAATGGTATAGCCCCCCCTGGTGAAAAATGCACCAGCCGCCACTGGTTGAAGGTGAAGTCGTTATTGCGGAGGTTGATGGTGAGGAGTTCCAGCAGGCGACTGTCGGGCCTTTCGGGGTCTGTGTAGCGGAGAAGTGCGGATCGGACGGCCCGCAGGCCAGCATCAATGTTGGTGTAAAGTGAGTCTATGTCAATGGTAAATAAGAATGCATGTGATGAAACCTGTGTCTGTCTAAGTGTATGGATGAAGTGATAGGTGTCCTTAATGTAGCTGGGGTGTTGACAGGAGAGTGGTTGCAGGTAGTGTTCAATGAACTCAGCTGATGGAGAGGATTCGCTGCCACAGTCTGATATGATGGGTCGCCCTGGCGGCACTAGAAAAGGGACCGTCCAGGTCTCAAGTCAAGTTTATTGTCACTTCACAGTTTACACAAGTATAAAGCAGTGATGTGAAAATCTTATGTGCAATACCCGACGACAGACAGCAGTTATAAAATAAGATAAAAAATAGATAAAAATAGAATAAAAATAGAATAAAGTTAAATAATTCAAATAAAAAATAAAAATGCAATTTATAAAATGCTAAATATCGGCACAGAAAAGAGCAATATGTATATATAAATCAATGTAATAAAATATACATTGTTATATCTATACGCCCTTGTTCAGCAGCCTGATGGCCTGACTGTGGAAGCTGTCTCTGAGTCTATTTGATACCACTTGATACTGAGGTATCGCCTGCCTGACGGTAACAGTGAGTACAGTTCGTGGCTGGTAGGGCAATGTCTTTATGATGCGTTTGGCCTTGGCCACGGACCGCTGGTTGTATATATCCAGGAGGGAGGGGAGCTCACCTCCAACGATATACTGGGCCGTCCGCACCACCCTTTGAAGCGCTCTGCGCTCGAGTGCGGTGCAGTTCCCGTACCAGGCGGTGATACACCCTGTAAGAACACTCTCGATGGTGCCGTTGTAGAATGTTCTCAGGATGCGGGGGCCCATGCTGAATTTCTTCAGACGCCTGAGGAAATACAGGCTTTGTTGGGCCCTTTTCACCACGTGTGTGGTGTGCGTGGACCATGTGTGTTCCTCGGAGATGTGCACGCCGAGGAACTTGAAGCTGCTGACCCTCTGTACTGCAACGCCGTCGATGAATTTTGGGCAGAAGGTAAAATAATCTATCGCTATGTGTAATGTATTTAAGTTTGTGTAAATCAGTAAATATGTGGCGGATTCGGTGTTGTGTGGCCAATTGGAGGGATTGCTGTATGGGTCTGTAATGGAGTGTGTTTGAGAGTTGTCTGTTGGCCTCTAAGAGGTATTGTTGTGTATCTAAAATGACTATTGTAGAGCCTTTGTCGGCGGGTTTAATGACTATGTGTTTGTACTTACGAAGATGTCTGAGGGCTGCGTGTTCTGTGTGATTAATGTTGGATGTAGTTGAAATGTTGGGTGAGTGGTTATGTGGCTATGTGTATGTTATGTCGGATGAGAGTGGTGAGGTTGTCCCATAAGGCGCCCGCAGGTCGTTCCCAGTTGGACGGTCCCTGAAAAGGTGGGATAGGCCCGCCGGGGTGGTGGTGAAAGAACTCCATGAGTTTGAGTGAGCGGTTATATTTGTGAATGTCTCTCAGGAATTGAGGTTTGTCTGAGAGGTTAGGGGTGGGGATAAAGTTGAGGCCCCCCTCCAGCAGCTGAGTGTCGGTGTGGGAGAGGTGGAAGATGGTGGATAGGTTTAGGATGTAGGATGCTTGGTTGGGGGGGTGTCCCTGTTGGGACTTCGCCCCCTCCCCTATTTTAACTGTTCCACCCAGTGCTGTAGAATGTGTGTGGCGGTCTGTGGTGTCCAGTGTATGTTATCCTGAGTTGTGTGAAATTGGGAGTAATGAATTTCAAAGAGTGGGTTGTAGTGTGTGGATATGTATGCATTAATATATTGTAATGTGGACTGGTGGGGTGCATTTAGATAGTGTGAGAAGTTGATGATGGGGACATAGATGGTGGCCTGCGGGTACTTCTCCGACGCCTTCCGGTGTAGTGAACGGAGTTGGCCCACCGCCGTCTCCCGTTCCTGCTCCCTGTTGTTGAGGCCCAGAGACAGCACAACTATTTTGGTGTTGGGGTTAACTGGGCTTTTATTGAGGACGTGGGTGATGTGAAGGAAGTTGGCGCCAGGGTAACTGTCTATTTGAATATTGGAGTGTGTGTGAGGAGGGATCCGACTCAGGTTGGAGTCACCGATGATCGCTACGGGTTTGGTGGAGTCAATGGTCCAATGCCTGGTCTTATACCACGTAGGGTCATGTCTATGGATTTGGTATTTTGTGTTAGGTGTCGGGTCGGTTGGTGTTTGGCTCGGAAGTAAATTAACCAGGTAAGCAAGCATATTCACACATAAATAAATATACATATATGAACAAACAAACATGTATGCCTCAGCGTATAAATATAAAGTGCTAGTTAAGTGCTGTCGATTGAGGCGTATAAAGTGCTTCACAATAACACGTTTCAAAACATGCAAAGAATAATCACACACATAAAAGATGGAGTTTGGAAGGACTCCATTTGATTAGTACGCATCAAAACCTATGTTAATGTTCTTGTGGATTTCCCTGTTTTCCTTTTTCCGGTTCATGGACCATGTTTCAGATGTTACCTGTAATTAGCTAGACCGACCCTAGAGGGAGAGTGGGAATGTCCTAACTCCCTGTTCTACACTCAGCTCCCAAACTCATGAGGTAAGTATCCAACATATATATATATACATATTAATTTAAAATAATTATGAAATAAAGTGCTCTTCAAATTAAGTGCTGGAAAGTCACCCTATAACTGGGTTAAAAAAGGTCATAAATAAAACACTCAAATGTTCATATGGGAAAAGTAACAATAAACAGGACATGCAAATCGAAATTGTATAATGAGAAAATATATATATAAATGGAAAATAATAATAAATAATAATAGTAATTCACCCCAACTGTAAAACACAGCAGGAGCAAATGAAAGAAAAACATAAATAAATCAATAAGTAAACAAACAAAAAAACCAACTCATTATTCAAACCACATTACCTCCTAAGTTTGGTGCTATTGTGTTTCTGATTAAATTCATAAATCACAGGGAGCGGAACCAGTCGCCTAGACTAGTCAACGCCACCAGAGGGAGACATCCACCCAGTTAAAATCACAGGGAGTGGAACCAGTCGCCTAGACTAATCAACGCCACCAGAGGGAGACATCCACCCAGTTAAGTTAAATCTGAGGGTTAGGGTTAGGGGTTAGGGTTAGGGTTAGGGTTAGGGTTAGGGTTAGGTTTTGGGGACTGTAGGCTCAGCACCGTAAGGTGCTGGGCAGGCACGGGCTCAGGTCCCATCCTAGAGCTCCCTTAGTGGTAGGAAAAAAAGAAATTTTAATGAACAGACATTAACAAGTAACAAAAACACAACCAGAAGATCAAAAAGGGGAAAGGGAAAAAATAAGATAGGGAAAGGAGTTTTTTTTGTTTTTTTTTTTGGGGTTCTTTTGTAAGTTATGTTAAAGGGATAGGGGAAAAGGAAAAGGGGGTTGGGGTAGGTTAGGGTTGGGGTTAAGGTTAGGGTTAGGGTTAAGGTTAGGGTTAGGGATAGGGTTAGGGTTAAGGTTAGGGAATGGGAAAGGGTTGGGGTTAAGGTTAGGGATAGAGTTAGGGAAAGGGTTAAGGTTAGGACAGGGGTTAGGGTTAGGGTTTAGGATTAGGGTTAAAGTAAGGGTTAATATAGAGGTTGGGGTTATAAGTAAAAAAAGGAGTGGGGGGGGCACACATTGACTCATAAGGGTGTTTAGGACCTTCTGGACCGATAAAATGAATAGAATATTGTTAACCCTCTTTTTTTCTCTCTCCCCCTTGTGCTAGGGTCATTCTGTCAGGTTGAGTGGGACTAACTCCATGCCATGGTAAGGAAGGGGCCACAAGAAAGGGAAATCAATTAACTAGGTAAGCAAGCATATTCACACATAAATAAATATACATATATCAACAAAACATGTATGCTTCAGCGTATAAATATAAAGTGCTAGTTAAGTGCTGTCGATTGAGGCGTAGAAAGTGCTTCACAATAACACATTTCAAAACATG
>JANIIK010000535.1:0-18896 GCA_027704905.1 Muraenolepis orangiensis | reverse complement strand
CTTCAAGATATCCACCATCGTGCCTGTCCCTAAACAAACCAAGGTAACATGCCTGAATGACTACAGACCTGTGGCCCTCACCTCGATCGTTAGCAAATGCTTCGAGAGGTTGGTCAAGGACTTTATTTGCTCCGTGTTACCTACCACGCTGGACCCATGGCAATTTGCATATCGTCAAAATAGATCCACGGACGACGCAATTGCCATGGCCCTCCACACTGCCCTTTCCCACTTGGAGGGGAAGAACTGTTATGTGCGAATGCTGTTTGTGGACTACAGCTCAGCATTCAACACAATAGTTCCTGCCAAGCTCGACACCAAGCTGAGAGGTCTAGGCGTACCCCCATCCATGTGCAGCTGGATACTGAACCTCCTGTCGGACCGCCGCCAGGTGGTGAGGATGGGCAGCACCACATCAGAGCCACTGACCCTCAACACGGGAGCCCCCCAGGGATGCGTGCTGAGCCCTCTCCTCTACTCCCTCTACACCCACGACTGCATGGCTATGCACAGCTCCAACGTCATCGTCAAGTTTGCTGACGACACGACAGTGATGGGCCTGATCGCCGGCGACGACGAGACAGCCTACAGGGAGGAGGTCGGATCGCTGGAGCAGTGGTGCCAGGAGAACAGCCTCGCCCTCAACGTCAAGAAGACCAAGGAGCTGATCGTGGACTTCAGGAGGCAGAGGGGAGAGCACAGCCCTATCTCCATCGACGGCGTTGCAGTAGAGAGGGTCAGCAGCTTCAAGTTCCTCGGCGTGCACATCTCCGAGGACCTCACATGGTCCACGCACACCACACACGTGGTGAAAAAGGCCCAACAACGCCTGTATTTTCTCAGGCGTCTGAAGAAATTCAGCATGGGCCCCCGCATCCTGAGAACATTCTACAACGGCACCATCGAGAGTGTTCTGACAGGGTGTATCACCGCCTGGTACGGGAACTGCACGGCACTCGAGCGCAGAGCGCTTCAAAGGGTGGTGCGGACGGCCCAGTATATCGTTGGAGGTGAGCTCCCCTCCCTCCTGGACATTTACAACCAGCGGTGCGTGGCCAAGGCCAAAAGAATTATAAAAGACATTGCCCACCCCAGCCACGAACTTTACTCACTATTACCGTCAGGCAGGCGATACCGCAGTATCAAGTGTCGTACAAATAGGCTTAGAGATAGCTTCCACAGTCAGGCCATCAGGCTGCTGAACAAGGGCGTATAACATATAACAATGTATATTTTATTACATTGATTTATATATATATATTGCTCTTTTCTGTGCTGATTTTTGCATTTTATAAATTGCATTTTTTATTTTTATTTTATATTCCTATCTATTTTTTATTCTATTTTTTATTCTATTTTTATCTATTTTTATCTATTTTTATTTTATCTTATTCTATAACTGCTGTCTGTCGTCGGGTATTGCACACAAGAATTTCACATCACTGCTTTATACTAAACTGTAAACTGTGAAGTGACAATAAACTTGACTTGACTTGACTTGAGAAGATTAGAAGAATACATTGTGAAGTAACACTCACCGCTGCTCGCAAGTCCTCGGACTTGCGAATGAGGTCTTCCAGTCTCTGACGTCGACCGAAGATGCGGCGTATGTTGCCGGTCATTATGTTTGTCAAATAGTCCATCTGGTCCGGCAAGGCCTGCCTCTTGTCTTTCGAGGGCGGCTCCAGCCCATTGGCCCGTTCCTGGACACACGGGTAAGAGATGGGTAAGACACACAGGTGAACAGACACACAGGTATTAAGAGAGACAGGTAAACAGACACACAGGTGAATAGACACACAAGTGAACAGACACAGGTAAACGGACACATGCAAGAGAGACAGGTAAACAAATAGATGCCCTGGCTTATATTTGGCCTTTTACAGTTACTGAGCAAACAACGGAGTCTTACTTGGCTGAACTGTGTAACAATGTGTGTAACATTAACTGTTGAATGCTGCTTCAAATCATATTGAATAGCCAAAGCCTTGAATAAATATTAAAAACCAAAGCACACGTCTATGTTGGGACAGAAAAACACAATTCTTTTTTAATGTTCATGCGGTGGGGTCCAATTGAACACACCCATGTTACATTTGTGATCTGTGTGTGCTGATCCGGTAAAACCCTGCTTCCCTGCTGTCAGCTGGTCTATCTGGGACTGTCCATGGACTCAGCGAATATGACAGCGAGGCGCTCAACCAAACGGTGAGGTGCCATCCTGTCTGGGCTTACTCATATCTGTGTTCACGGAAGAGTGATGGCGCTGTCTATCATGCACCTGCTGGGGCTAATGGCAGCTGCCCACCCGGTGGTTCCTCTGGGTCTGCTCTTCATGGGAAGACTCCAGCGATGGTTTGCTCGCCAAATGTTGGATCCCAGGCGTCACAAACTTAAGGTTCACACCGCGGAGCCCCCGATGCTTCTTGAGGGGATTCCCCTTGGCAGGGCGACGTCATACGTGGTCTTCACGTACGCTTCGTTGACGGGTTGGGACGGGACGTGTCTCTCCAACTCGCTTGGAAACGAGTGGCCGACAACCCCTGTCACACATAAATGTTTTGGAGCTTTCCACGGTGCTGAGAGTGCTGACGCATTTCTCGCACCTGGTGTGCGGCCCCCGCGTTCTGATCAGAACAGCCAGCGCGTATCGGCGGCAGCCTATAAACAGACATGGGGGAGTGCGCTCCTCTGCTCTTTATTGAGCAGCGGTCAAGCTTTGGCTGTGGGCTCATCAGAACCTGCTCAGTCTGAGAGCCCTGCATATCATGGGCGCTCAGAATCTTGGGGCGGATCTCATGTGGCTACATCCCGGCATTGTCAGACTAATCTGGCAGAGGTTCAGGACGGCCCAGGTGGATCGGTTTGCATCCAGAGAGAATACCTGTGTGGTTCTCTCTCAACCCAAAGGACCTGCCTCCACTGGGGGTGGATGTGATGGCGCTCACATCGTGGTCGCGGACGCTTTTGTAATCGTTTCCTCCATCTCAGCTGATTCATCCTAGAGAGAATCAGACAGGAGAGTCATCATTTTGTCGCTCATTTTGGTAGCCCCAGAGAGCCGATCAGCCTTATGGTTCCCGGAACTAGCAGTGCTATTGTCCGACCAGGCCAGACGTGCTATCGCAAGCGCACAGGACTATTAACCACCCACCCGATCTGTCGGGCCGGTTGTTGGTTTGGCTCCTGAGAGGTTGATTCTGCAGGACAAAGGTTTGTCTGCAGCAGTTATCAATACTATTCAGGGGCACATGCGCCTCCACATCTGCTCTTTACGCAGCGAAGTGGGGTGCTTTCCCTAAGTGGTGCGATCACAATCGAGTCCCATCTCTCTGTGAGATCGGAAGCGTGCCGAGCTTCTTACTATCCTTGCTTCTTACTATCCGCTTTACATGCTGGACATGACCAGGGGCTCTATCGGTCACTGTGTTTGAATCAGGGGCCCTGCCCCCTTCTCCTAGCGAGGGACGAAATACGTTCTTATGCTCAGAGCTGTTACAATGCGTAACGTTGCTCCCTGGCATAAACATATTCCCCCTTGTCACTCTGAAGTGTCTCGATGGCTCGTCGGGTTTAAGAGTGACCGGGTATTCGTATTCTGGTTAAGGTTTGTAACCGGCGTTGGAATATCCCGCCAACTCTTTATTGATGATATGCATGTGACTTTCGGAAGAGTTGATAGACATGTTGCGTGCAATATTATCTGCTTTGTTGGCTTATAGTCTACTCGCAACTATGTCGCCTGCCGGCTTGTCACACTAGTTAAATAATTAGTGGGCGGTGGCGGTTATTTGATTGGTCACTTTCTGGCAGGAAGCGAACGTATTTTGCATATTTGCAGCGCTGGTCGACGTGGCTCTTTTTCTTCTTCCGCCTCACTTGTTGAGTGCGTACGTAGAATATTGCTACTTGGCAACACCCTTTTTCTATTAATAAATTCAGGCGTGAGTCAAATAGTTGAGACTCGCCCTTTTCTCTGTTCACTGTAGTGTTCACAGCTTTGCGTGTTTCATGACAGAGTTGGGTTTTGGATTGGGGATGTGCTGTTTTCACTGGATTGGTACATTACTGAAAATGTCAGTGCACACGATTTGTGCACGGGACAAGGCCATAAGCCATAAGCCTAGAAGGCTACGTCTATAATCATAGAGTTATAATAACATAACTATCATTTGTTGGGAGGGTTGATTAGTCAGCGGAAATGCACTATGCAACAATTCTAAGGTTAACCATAACGCAAAGCGATACAGAAATATGTGTTTTATGTCCCTTATTTACCCAGCGGCCTTTTATGGACAGTATATAATATAACCACTGGGTACGAGTAAGAACAACAAATATAAAGTTGCAAATATAGACCTTGAAGAAAGTCAACTAGGAACTAATTTTATATCCAACACAGAGTGAGGCGCCTCATTCAACCTGTATGACCTTAACGACACTAAAGTTAACGTTAACGCTTTATTTTCAAGTTATGCCTCACGTCTCACCCATCCGGGACCAATACATAACTAAATTAAAAATACAAGTTTTACACAACTAAAAGACAACTGACTAGTTTATGTTAATAATTACGTCAACAGGTTTCCGAGACACACAGCCACCGACACTACCACGTCATTCGATTTCCATTATTCTCCCGGCGGAGTCCCTTTATTAGATGACTGTTGAATCTTCGTTCGAGTGGATCGTTGACTTGAAGACTTTTAAAACACTTAGAAAGTCGACAAACCGGCAAAACGTTTCCCCTTTGGGTACCTGGTACGTTTCATCTTTCTCAAACATCCACCTTTGGCCCTCCCTCCCTCCACACTCCCTTTTTTTTAAACCGGTTTTATTTTGTTAAGCTTACGTAACCTTACGTAAGTCTCTCAGGTGGCGAGCCCCTGCGATGACTCTGCGTTGTGTTATGGGTTGATGTGTACCAGGGCCAGGAGGATCATGGTGATTTGTTTCCCCCTGAGATATCTTTGCATTCCCTTGCAATACTTTTTGCATCAGGAGTGTCTATATTAAATGGTGTGTATTTTGCGTTTCTTTATCCTGCACAGATGCATCTGACAATACTGCGGGAAGAACAGGATCCTCTCTGTCATTTTGAGAGATACACTGTTTGCTGCAACAAGTACCACTGGGCCTACTGTGAAATGGAGAATCTGACTGAATCTGACTGAATTGCGTTGTGCTTGTGCAATGACAATAAAGATATCCTATCCTATCCTTTCCTACATATAAACAATGCATGTCAACTCCTCATTCGGTCACCTTCTGCACAATATAGTCACATCACTTTGTATTGCTATCAGTGAGTGCATGAGCTCTGCTATCAGTCTGTCATTATAATGTCATAGTACTGGTACGAGCATATACTAATAGTACAATACAATACATACAACTCATGCTAATGTCGTAGTACTGCATCACTCGCCCTACGGGCGAATCACAACCTTAAGGATATATCCTTTACCAAACCCACTCTCACCCCTGCCATATGCTGAAATATTATTCATGTATTAAATAATATTTTCCTATACATTTTATATGTGTGTGTTCTGAGAGTTGATTGGTTGGGTTGACAGTGAAGGGTTAGGGTGATGGTCAGCAAGGCCCCACAACCAGAGTTCATCACAAAAAAAGCCCTTCAGCAGTTTTGTCATACCGTCAACAGGTCAACACAAAGTGATTTCAGATCGTCAAAAACAAGCATTAAATGTCTTTGAAACAGATTTCCATTTGTTAATAACAAGCATTAAAATGTCTTTAAATAGACTACAATAACAATTTCTTTGAAATACACTCCCATTTCGTTAATAACAACCATTCAAATGTCTTTAAACTAGTTGTTTGTGGTTGCTACGGCAACATCATTTCCTGTAAAGTCCACCGTTTTGTCAGCGTCACTAGAGGCCCAGAGAGGCGGAGCTAGAGCTCCAGACAGGGGGAGCTAGAGCAAAGAGGCGGGGAGCTAGAGCTCCAGAGAGGGGGAGCTAGAGCAAAGAGGCGGGGAGCTAGAGGTCCAGAGAGGGGGAGCTAGAGCAAAGAGGAGGGGAGCTAGAGCTCCAGAGAGGGGGAGCTAGAGCAAAGAGGCGGGGAGCTAGAGCTCCAGAGAGGGGGAGCTAGAGCAAAGAGGCGGGGAGCTAGAGCTCCAGACAGGGGGAGCTAGAGCAAAGAGGCGGGGAGCTAGAGCTCCAGAGAGGGGGAGCTAGAGCAAAGAGGCGGGGAGCTAGAGCTCCAGAGAGGGGGAGCTAGAGCAAAGAGGCGGGGAGCTAGAGCTCCAGAGAGGGGGAGCTAGAGCAAAGAGGCGGGGAGCTAGAGCTCCAGACAGGGGGAGCTAGAGCTCCAGAGAGGGGGAGCTAGAGGTTATGGCTCTGCAGTGAGCACCACTTACATTTATTGCTAACCTCTGGTTAGCGATGCCACGTGCAACGCCCGTAGCTCAAACACACGTAGCATTAAACATTGTTTCAACATTAAATGTACATATTCGGTTCAGTCATACCAATAAACACACTTAAAAGCTGACGGGTTAACTACAAATAATTACACACACAATGATATTAATAATTTTAACATTGCAGTAGTACAGCGCTCGGGAAACCTCCTTACCTTTGAAACACAAAACGGAACATAACTTACGGTGGCTGCAGAGCGTCAAACAGGCTCGCACTACGGCAAACCACAAGCAACCAAATAGCACATGAACGCCCCCTACTGGCCACACAATTTACTACCTTACACTTAGTTTTTGAAATAATGTATATTTTGTTTTTAATGTATTGTTTGTTTTTAATGTATATTTTTAATGTATTGTTTGTAAAAGTGTCATGGGGATTGCTACACAATGTCGTTGTACTTGTACAATGACAATAAAGGCATTGTGATTCTGATCTGGGATCCCTCCCTCCCCTCTCTCCTCTCTCCCTATGTTTCATATCCCATATCAGCACTACACACACACACACATAGGTAAGGTACATATTTGGCCAAAGAAGAACGTTACATTTAAAGCGGCTCAGAGAGAGCGCTCTGCACCCTCCGTGTGTTCTTAATTTGCCATCACAATTCATACTCATTCAATACAAATTATATACAAAGTATATACAGTCCGCAACAAAAATAATGGAAGTCTTCCATTATTTATCACTTCCAGTTTTGATTGAAAGTCAAGTTTTGAGAAATGTTTTAGCTTATATATATACTTTTTCAGTCAGATATAAACGGACTGATGCGGTGCACTTGCCTTTCTCTACTTGATTTTCTTAGCTAGCATATTACCCACAATGCCATTGGTCTGTAACACCTCAAAGTGAGGCAGAGGTGCTGGCTGCCTCCCTTCCTGCTTTTTCACTGCGGCGTTATGTCAGATCAGCAAGAATAATATGATATACACATGAAATGAGGTGAAATACATGACCTAGACTATGGAACGTGAGGACATATAATAAGTGTGTACAGCCATTGGTGACATACAGAGAGACCTATTGGTGCACTCAGCCCAGTTTGGGAGGGATTAATCAATCCGAGAGGAGGCTCGGATTGATTGGAGGTGTATGTAGAGGAGGAGGTGTATGTAGAGGGCTGGCTTTCCACTGACATGACAAGCTGATGGGTTCTTTAGCAGCTGCTGCTCTGCATTCTGTTTCTCCTCCCAGGCAGCATTTAGACGCCATTTCCAATACATATAGTGCCTGTTATGAGGAGTGTGTCCTGGTCCTAAAGTTCAGGTCTCGGGGGGGGAGGGGCCTGTGAAGCCCCTTGAGACTGTAACTGTGATTAAGGGCGGTGCTAAAAAAGTTCACTATATCGCCTAAACGCTGTGTTTTGGACCTGGACGAGGCTCCCGGGGGCCCCTCTGTGGTCCAGTGGGGTGAGCAGGGGCCAGTAGGCTCAGCACAGGTAAACCTTCTGCCTTCACGTGACTCCACCACCGCATGTCCACACAACGCCAGTCCCTTCCGCTGGGCCCAATGGCTGTGTCCTAAACCACTCCCTACTCACTATCTAGTGCACTAGATAGTCAGTAGTATATGTATAATGCACTATAGTGAGTTCGCAATTGTGTAGTGCTGTCCGAATGCATAGTGAGAATAATTATACCCGATAAAGTGCACTCATCGTATCTCACAATGCATTGTGAAAAAGTAGCGTACAACCGATGGTCACGAACCGAGCATATATCCGATCATGCATAGCGCTGAAACTACATTAAACTACTAGAGAGGGAGAAGGAAGTAGGGAATGAGGGAAGGATTTCACTATATAGTCCTCTACATTGAACTACTAGAGAGGGAGTAGGAAGTAGGGAATGAGGGAAGGATTTCACTATATAGTCCTATACATTGAACTACTAGAGAGGGAGTAGGAAGTAGGGAATGAGGGAAGGATTTCACTATATAGTCCTCTACATTGAACTACTAGAGAGGGAGTAGGAAGAAGGGAATGAGGGAAGGATTTCACTATATAGTGTCCTTCATTGAAATCCCTATGTAGGCAGAAAGGAGTAGGGAATGAGGGAACGATTTTGGACACAGCCTATGAGAATACCCCTCACATTGGTTTGTTGGGACGGGAAGCCTTCTAGGACTCAAAACCAAAGAATGCATCAACTTGTCATGGTTTGTGCAACTGCTGATAGAAAGCTGATTGTTTTGTCATACGTCTCATGTTTAATTTGTGTTTTCCACCGCTTCAGGACCAAGTCGGCCCCGGAGAATCCGGCCAAGCGGACATCTACGAGAACACCAGGGGCCGTCCCACATGTGTAGGAAACACCAGGGGCCCTCCCACATGTGTTAGGGACACGGCGGACGCCGGCGTCCATTTAGTCTCCGTCCACCGACTGGTGAAATGACAAACGCGTGGAGGCCGCACGATGACAGCAGGTTGACGTGGTCAGAGCTAGCTTGTTGTTGTGTGGCGTTCAGATGCAATGCAACCAACTTAGTGTTCCTTTGTATTGCTTAAAGGCAGCCAGCAGTAGGCCTAGGCCTACACTCAATAGTGAACACAGTGTAAGCTATGATGTAGTTATTAATACAGCGTTCACCAGACAATACGCGTGCTCTGAATGTAAATGATGGGAAACATGCTTTTAAAATCAGTTCATGTTTGGTCCTTGAGAGGGCGCTACAGAACAAACATAGAATATATGAAACAAGATCAACGGAACAATCAACAAGAGATCGTACCTTATTCAGTGAGATTAATTCATGTAATTGTTAGTCCTTGTAATGACCTTCATGATTCCATTGATAGACTTACTTCTAGTTATGTTACAGTTCATGCTTTTGGGTTTTTACCATTTTCTTCCTGTTTTGCCTAATACCATACTCTCTGTTCTTCTATGTATGTACACATTTAAGATGTTTATATATCCAAAAGATGTTTTGGTTATTTGAATTGTCCAATAAATATATATTAAAAAAAAAATTCCCATTCTTGTCTATACATTAAAAATAAAAAAGACAATAATACAAAACCATTCACCCTGTCGCATTATGTATTTATTTATTCATGAAAAACTTAATGAAAGTATATGTTTCTGCTGGAAAGAAGGGCCATAAAACAGGGCTGTCTATGAAACAAATAGAGAGAACTGGTGCTACATGACCAGAGAACAACAGTTAGAATAACAGCCCTAGAGAACTGGTGCGACATGACCAGAGAACAACAGTTAGAACAACAGCCCTAGAGAACTGGTGCTACATGACCAGAGAACACAGTTAGAACAGCCCTAGAGAACTGGTGCTACATGACCAGAGAACAACAGTTGGAACAACTCCTATGAGCAGCCTCTAGTGACTTGAGTCGTAGCTTCAGTTATAGCTATATCATGTTCAGATGACTGCTGCCGTCTGAGGAACTTTCTAGTTTAGACATTTTAATTGAGTAAATATCTAGAACTTATCATTCTCATTCACTAAAGTCAGTCTGTATGGATGGACACTTTCATAGTCAGTTAGTCCGTTACTGTATATGTTATTTATCCAGCCCATCACCTCACCTTTAAAGTGGAAAGCAGTCAGTCAAGTCAATTGTATTTGTATAGTCCTTAATCCCAGTTCCAGTCTTAAAGGGCTTCACAGGCCACATGTTTACAACACCCCTCAAACCCCTAGCCCCCTCAGGGCAAGAAACAACTCTCTTAAATGATTTTACATTAAGCGTCTGTATTTCACTGATCACTGATGACATCAACAACTAGGAAATGTTTTGATTGTCATCTAATGGACTGTGTGTGTGTGTGTGTGTGTGTGTGTGTGTGTGTGTGTGTGTGTGTGTGTGTGTGTGTGTGTGTGTGTGTGTGTGTGTGTGTGTGTGTGTGTGTGTGTGTGTGTGTGTGTGTGTCTACCAGATAAGATCTTGTGTGAAAAGCGAGGACAGTACAGGTTTGAGGAAGTGAGAGAGTTCTCTCTGAAAGAAGCCTTCTCTCCTCAGTGAGCAGTAGTTGGAGTTACCAGACAGACAGATACATATATAGAGACAGACAGACAGATACATATATAGAGACAGACAGAGAGATACATATATAGAGACAGACAGACAGATACATATATAGAGACAGACAGACAGACTGACTGACAGATACATATATAGAGACAGACACACAGACATAAAGTTAGAGACAGACAGACAGACAGACAGATAGATAGATAGATAGATAGATAGATAGATAGATAGATAGATAGATAGATAGATAGATAGATAGATAGATAGATAGATAGATAGATAGATAGATAGATAGATAGATAGATAGATAGATAGATAGATAGATAGATAGATAGATACATAGATACATAGATAGATAGATAGATACATAGATAGATACATAGATAGATCGATACATAGATACATAGATACATAGATATGTCCAGTTCCAAGTCATGCAAAGGTAAGAACCACTTTAAATATACTAATGCTAATTCATGTACCCTTATTGTAAAGTGTTACCCATTACATAGCTGAATGCTCTCTTTCTCACAGATACACTTAAAAACAAAGAGGAATGTCACAAAGTACCTTACTCTAAGTATGCAGGAACAACAACAGAGGTCAGAGCTGGAGGTTGTGTCTCTCTACCGTGTGATGGGGCTCATGACTGTTCCTCAGTTGACTGGATGTTAATTAAGAATGTGATGGAAACATTGGTTGATAGAGGGAAAGTTACCAATGACTTTGTGAAGAGACTATGTGTTACAGAGGAGTGTTCTCTGGTCATAAAGAAGATGGGTAAGAAAGATGAAGGTGGTTACACCTGCAGACCGTACCCATCATCAGAATACAACGATTGGGCACAGTATGACCTACAATTTAACTTAAGTAAGTATTTATATTTTAATCTATGTACCTAAAAGTACCAAAGTACCCAAAAGTATTACTATATTTCAATCTTAAAAAAATTGTAAAAAGTATTACTATATTTCAATCTTAATTTTTTTTGTAAAAAAGTATAAATAAATTTCAATCTTAAATTTATTTGTAAAAAAGTATTAATATATTAAAATCTTAAAAACAAGCGTAAAAAAGTATTACTATATTTCAATCTTAATTTTTTTTGTAAAAAAGTATAAATATATTTAAATCTTAAATTTTTTTGTAAAAAAGTATTAATATATTAAAATCTTAAAAACAAGCGTAAAAAAGTATTACTATATTTCAATCTTAAAAACCAATAGCCTGCGTGTGAGGGTCCCTTAAGGTGATCTCCAGGCGTAAATGTAAACGTTGCCCCAGCCAAGGTTCTCATTTGATTGTCCCGTCCCCATGAACATGTTCTGCCCGTAGGGGCCTCCATAAACCAAGGCTAAGACATGGGTGGTGTTTGCGGGGGCCTGCTGCTTCTCAGTTGGTCACACTCATGACTGTGGTTGTAAATCGGTATCTGGAACACACAGAAAGAGACAGTGATTTGTCGCCTGGTCCTCCCGGGTGCTGGACTCACCTGGTCCCACAGGGTTTCAAGGGGGAACAGAGAAACTCATTTCCCAGAATGTCAAATAAGTTAGACAATTGGTTTTATGTTTTTGAACAAACTCATTTTAATGAATTGATAAGCGTAAATTAATATCAAAATGGAGAGTTTTCTCACCCCAGCAGTGTCACAGCCTAATATTTAGTGCTATAATGAATCTCACAACACAGTACTGGAAACCTTGTCTTCCTCTGGCTCGTCTCCCTCCAGCTTCTCTCCAGACTTGTGCTAAAGATGTGATAAAGATCACAAGTTGTTACAGTACTGTACTGATTCCACGTGTCTTTGTTTTGGCCTTTGCTCTGTCCTTGGTTTTAATCCACACGGAGCAGGAGGCACAACTTACACAAGCACGTCTAAACCAAGCACAACTGTACCGAAAGGTATTTCATTTCTGTCTTGTGGAGCCGTGTTTCAAAATGTGGTCTTTATCAATCCACTGTTACTCTGATATGACTTGGTAGTGGAAGTCCTAGTGGTCAAGGAACGTGTGTTTAAAACCTGACGATCTAACATCTATCACCAACAAACTCAAATCATCCTACATTGTTCAGTTTTAACTGTAAACATCAATTATGTTAACATTTGAAGATGGTTTGTTTTGTTCTGAGTTCACTTTTAGACATGAACTTCAGTCATTAATCTTAGTTATTAACTTATGCAAGATAAAAAAGATGTCTAGATCTTGTCCAAAACGATGTCATATTTGTTAAAGGTAAAGAGTGATGAAGATAC
This sequence comes from Muraenolepis orangiensis, assembly GCA_027704905.1. Lineage (NCBI taxonomy): Eukaryota > Metazoa > Chordata > Actinopteri > Gadiformes > Muraenolepididae > Muraenolepis > Muraenolepis orangiensis. The sequence goes on along the minus strand of JANIIK010000535.1, from coordinate 6,190 downwards.
TAATTCTGTGTTTCTCTTTGTTCCGTCCTTGCTTCTAATCCACACGGAGCCACAGGCACAACTAACACAAGCACATCCAACCCGACCGTAGCCGACCACACAGTGAAAGGTATGTCTTCTCTAACTTGCTTTGGGCTGTGTTGTGTTCCAAATGGAACCTTTCTGTCTGTCTATCAGTTATACCGTGTGGACTTATTATCAGAAATCATCAACATCGTAAAATCGTCCAAAGTTATGTGTTGTAACCCCTATAGCGAGCGTCACACTTCCTGCTTCTGGTTGACAGCCACAGAGGGACTGGGGACGGACGTTATCAACCACAACAAGTTGCAACAAATCTGCAAAACTAGTTTGCATTAGATGTAGATTCAATTCTGTTATCATTTGGTTGAAGAGAGGAAGAGTTTTACAACTGTGCATGAAGAGACCATCACCCATTCACAAACATTCACCTACTCACATGCATACTCCCACTCAACCACATTGGCCCAGTCACACGCATTCACCCACTCACACGCATTCACCCACTCACACGCATTCATCACCCACTCACACGCATCCACCCACTCACACGCATTCATCCACCCACTCACACGCATTCATCCACTCACACGCATCCACCTACTCACACGCATCCACCCACTCACACACATCCACCCACTCACACGCATCCACCCACTCACACACATCCACCCACTCACACGCATTCATCCACTCGCACCCATTCAGTACTCACTCAGTTTGTCAATTTGGTGGGGCGGAGGTATATGCGCTCTACTGAGGGGGAACCTCTAGTTTTCTGTGGTTCCAGACAGATACCCTGTAGGTTGTTAACAAATGGGTGAATGGACTGTGAGTGAATAAAGTGCTTTTCTAACCCGTGGCCTGACCTCAACACACTTCACAATCAGGAGATGTTGTGACTGGTCTTGCAGCGGTGACGTGGGGACCTGGGCTCCTGCTGCATGTGGCGGTGCTGCTGGGCTTCTTCATCCTCACCCTGGTGGTTCTGCTCCGCCTCGTTGGCTGGTGGAGGACGAGAGGTGAGGAGAGACCGCCGAACGCCATCTTGTTAGCCTCTGTCTGTCTGATTACTGTTTAGTCGCGCTGCAATCTGCACCACTGTCCTGGTCCTAAAGTTCAGGCCTATGGGGGAGGGGCCTGTGAAGCCCCTTGAGACTGCAACTGTGATTAAGGGTGTGGCTAATAAAGTTCACTTTACTTTGACCTGTTTGACCACGTTTACATCTACCCCAACCCCACCTCTATATCACCATGGAAACAGCATTCAACCGATGGTCACGAACTGAGCATATATCCGATCATGCATAGCGCTGAAACTACATTAAACTACTAGAGAGGGAGTAGGAAGTAGGGAATGAGGGAAGGATTTCACTATATAGTCCTCTACATTGAACTACTAGAGAGGGAGTAGGAAGAAGGGAATGAGGGAAGGATTTCACTATATAGTGTCCTTCATTGAAATCCCTATGTAGGCAGAAAGGAGTAGGGAATGAGGGAACGATTTTGGACACAGCCTATGAGAATACCCCTCACATTGGTTTGTTGGGACGGGAAGCCTTCTAGGACTCAAAACCAAAGAATGCATCAACTTGTCATGGTTTGTGCAACTGCTGATAGAAAGGTGATTGTTTTGTCATACGTCTCATGTTTAATTTGTGTTTTCCACCGCTTCAGGACCAAGTCGGCCCCGGAGAATCCGGCCAAGCGGACATCTACGAGAACACCAGGGGCCGTCCCACATGTGTAGGAAACACCAGGGGCCCTCCCACATGTGTTAGGGACACGGCGGACGCCGGCGTCCATTTAGTCTCCGTCCACCGACTGGTGAAATGACAAACGCGTGGAGGCCGCACGATGACAGCAGGTTGACGTGGTCAGAGCTAGCTTGTTGTTGTGTGGCGTTCAGATGCAATGCAACCAACTTAGTGTTCCTTTGTATTGCTTAAAGGCAGCCAGCAGTAGGCCTAGGCCTACACTCAATAGTGAACACAGTGTAAGCTATGATGTAGTTATTAATACAGCGTTCACCAGACAATACGCGTGCTCTAAATGTAAATGATGGGAAACATGCTTTTAAAATCAGTTCATGTTTGGTCCTTGAGAGGGCGCTACAGAACAAACATAGAATATATGAAACAAGATCAACGGAACAATCAACAAGAGATCGTACCTTATTCAGTGAGATTAATTCATGTAATTGTTAGTCCTTGTAATGACCTTCATGATTCCATTGATAGACTTACTTCTAGTTATGTTACAGTTCATGCTTTTGGGTTTTTACCATTTTCTTCCTGTTTTGCATAATACCATACTCTCTGTTCTTCTATGTATGTACACATTTAAGATGTTTATATATCCAAAAGATGTTTTGGTTATTTGAATTGTCCAATAAATATATATTAAAAAATAAATAGTTTTCCTCCTACCCGAGTCCCATTCTTGTCTATACATTAAAAATAAAAAAAGACAATAATACAAAACCATTCACCCTGTCGCATTATGTATTTATTTATTCATGAAAAACTTAATGAAAGTATATGTTTCTGCTTGAAAGAAGGGCCATAAAACAGGGCTGTCTATGAAACAAATAGAGAGAACTGGGGCTACATGACCAGAGAACAACAGTTAGAACTACAGCCCTAGAGAACTGGTGCTACATGACCAGAGAACAACAGTTAGAACTACAGCCCTAGAGAACTGGTGCTACATGACCAGAGAACAACAGTTAGAACAACAGCCCTAGAGAACTGGTGCTACATGACCAGAGAACAACAGTTAGAACAACAGCCCTAGAGAACTGGTGCTACATGACCAGAGAACAACAGTTAGAACAACAGCCCTAGAGAACTGGTGCTACATGACCAGAGAATAACAGTTAGAACAACTCCTATGAGCAGCCTCTAGTGACTTGAGTCGTAGCTTCAGTTATACCTATATCATGTTCAGATGACTGCTGCCGTCTGAGGAACTTTCTAGTTTAGACATTTTAATTGAGTAAATATGTAGAACTTATCATTCTCATTCACTAAAGTCAGTCTGTATGGATGGACACTTTCATAGTCAGTTAGTCCGTTACTGTATATGTTATTTATCCAGCCCATCACCTCACCTTTAAAGTGGAAAGCCAGTCAAGTCAAGTCAAGTCAATTGTATTTGTATAGTCCTTAATCCCAGTTCCAATCTCTAAGGGCTTCACAGGCCACATGTTTACAACACCCCTCAAACCCCTAGCCCCCCTCAGGGCAAGAAACAACTCTCTTAAATGATTTTACATTAAGCGTCTGTATTTCACTGATCACTGATGACATCAACAACTAGGAAATGTTTTGATATGCCCAAATATGTCCATCTAATGGACTGTGTGTGTGTGTGTGTGTGTGTGTGTGTGTGTGTGTGTGTGTGTGTGTGTGTGTGTGTGTGTGTGTGTGTGTGTGTGTGTGTGTGTGTGTGTGTGTGTGTGTGTGTGTGTGTGTGTGTGTGTGTGTGTGTGTGTGTCTACCAGATAAGATCTTGTGTGAAAAGCGAGGACAGTACAGGTTTGAGGAAGTGAGAGAGTTCTCTCTGAAAGAAGCCTTCTCTCCTCAGTGAGCAGTAGTTGGAGTTACCAGACAGACAGATACATATATAGAGACAGACAGACAGATACATATATAGAGACAGACAGACAGATACATATATAGAGACAGACAGACAGATACATATATAGAGACAGACAGACAGACTGACTGACAGATACATATATAGAGACAGACGACAGTCCGACAGACAGATACATATAGGAGGCAGACACACAGACATAAAGTTAGAGACAGACAGACAGACAGACAGATAGATAGATAGATAGATAGATAGATAGATAGATAGATAGATAGATAGATAGATAGATAGATAGATAGATAGATAGATAGATAGATAGATAGATAGATAGATAGATAGATAGATAGATAGATAGATAGATACATAGATACATAGATATGTCCAGTTCCAAGTCATGCAAAGGTAAGAACCACTTTAAATATACTAATGCTAATTCATGTACCCTTATTGTAAAGTGTTACCCATTACATAGCTGAACGCTCTCTTTCTCACAGATACACTTAAAAACAAAGAGGAATGTCACAAAGTACCTTACTCTAAGTATGCAGGAACAACAACAGAGGTCAGAGCTGGAGGTTGTGTCTCTCTACCGTGTGATGGGGCTCATGACTGTTCCTCAGTTGACTGGAGGTTAATTAAGAATGTGATGGAAACATTGGTTGATAGAGGGAAAGTTACCAATGACTTTGTGAAGAGACTATGTGTTACAGAGGAGTGTTCTCTGGTCATAAAGAAGATGGGTAAGAAAGATGAAGGTGGTTACACCTGCAGACCGTACCCATCATCAGAATACAACGATTGGGCACAGTATGACCTACAATTTAACTTAAGTAAGTATTTATATTTTAATCTATGTACCTAAAAGTACCAAAGTACCCAAAAGTATTACTATATTTCAATCTTAAAAAAATTGTAAAAAGTATTACTATATTTCAATCTTAATTTTTTTTGTAAAAAAGTATAAATAAATTTCAATCTTAAATTTATTTGTAAAAAAGTATTAATATATTAAAATCTTAAAAACAAGCGTAAAAAAGTATTACTATATTTCAATCTTAATTTTTTTTGTAAAAAAGTATAAATATATTTAAATCTTAAATTTTTTTGTAAAAAAGTATTAATATATTAAAATCTTAAAAACAAGCGTAAAAAAGTATTACTATATTTCAATCTTAAAAACCAATAGCCTGCGTGTGAGGGTCCCTTAAGGTGATCTCCAGGCGTAAATGTAAACGTTGCCCCAGCCAAGGTTCTCATTTGATTGTCCCGTCCCCATGAACATGTTCTGCCCGTAGGGGCCTCCATAAACCAAGGCTAAGACATGGGTGGTGTTTGCGGGGGCCTGCTGCTTCTCAGTTGGTCACACTCATGACTGTGGTTGTAAATCGGTATCTGGAACACACAGAAAGAGACAGTGATTTGTCGCCTGGTCCTCCCGGGTGCTGGACTCACCTGGTCCCACAGGGTTTCAAGGGGGAACAGAGAAACTCATTTCCCAGAATGTCAAATAAGTTAGACAATTGGTTTTATGTTTTTGAACAAACTCATTTTAATGAATTGATAAGCGTAAATTAATATCAAAATGGAGAGTTTTCTCACCCCAGCAGTGTCACAGCCTAATATTTAGTGCTATAATGAATCTCACAACACAGTACTGGAAACCTTGTCTTCCTCTGGCTCGTCTCCCTCCAGCTTCTCTCCAGACTTGTGCTAAAGATGTGATAAAGATCACAAGTTGTTACAGTACTGTACTGATTCCACGTGTCTTTGTTTTGGCCTTTGCTCTGTCCTTGGTTTTAATCCACACGGAGCAGGAGGCACAACTTACACAAGCACGTCTAAACCAAGCACAACTGTACCGAAAGGTATTTCATTTCTGTCTTGTGGAGCCGTGTTTCAAAATGTGGTCTTTATCAATCCACTGTTACTCTGATATGACTTGGTAGTGGAAGTCCTAGTGGTCAAGGAACGTGTGTTTAAAACCTGACGATCTAACATCTATCACCAACAAACTCAAATCATCCTACATTGTTCAGTTTTAACTGTAAACATCAATTATGTTAACATTTGAAGATGGTTTGTTTTGTTCTGAGTTCACTTTTAGACATGAACTTCAGTCATTAATCTTAGTTATTAACTTATGCAAGATAAAAAAGATGTCTAGATCTTGTCCAAAACGATGTCATATTTGTTAAAGGTAAAGAGTGATGAAGATACTAATTCTGTGTTTCTCTTTGTTCCGTCCTTGCTTCTAATCCACACGGAGCCACAGGCACAACTAACACAAGCACATCCAACCCGACCGTAGCCGACCACACAGTGAAAGGTATGTCTTCTCTAACTTGCTTTGGGCTGTGTTGTGTTCCAAATGGAACCTTTCTGTCTGTCTATCAGTGATACCGTGTGGACTTATAATCATAAATCATCAACATCATAAAATCGTCTAAAGTTATGTGTTGTAACCCCTATAGCGAGCGTCACACTTCCTGCTTCTGGTTGACAGCCACAGAGGGACTGGGGACGGACGTTATCAACCACAACAAGTTGCAACAAATCTGCAAAACTAGTT